>JAHMML010000057.1:411653-487017 GCA_020341155.1 Eciton burchellii | reverse complement strand
AATGCATTTTGATATGTGCGCGAAACGGACTGAGTGAGAGAGAGAGAGGGAGAGAGAGAGAGAGAGAGAGAGAGAGAGAGAGAGAGAGAGAGAGAGAGAGAGAGAGAGAGAGAGAGAGAGAGAGAGAGAGAGAGAGAGAGAGAGTGAGAGAGAGAGAGAGGAAGGGAGAGGGAGAGGGAGAGAGAGAGGGAGGGAGGGAGGGAGAGAGAGGGGAATTTGTTCCTATTTGTTTGAAAGCGTTATGCACCTGTCAATGGGTCGGCTGCCATACGTATGTTCGGCCGGAACGAGCGGTCAACACTTTTCTCCGCGTGCATCACGATCTGTTCCATCCGATCGCGTCAATCACTCAAACTCTTCGACGCGCGGGTTATCGATGCACCGCCGCCACCATCACCGCCGCCACCAGCACCACCATCTCGCCACCACCATCCCGCCGCCGTCGACACCGCCACCGCCCCCGCCGCGCAGCAATCGGCCATTCGTCCGTACGGCAACCTCCGTCAATTCGTCGGCACCTCTCTGACTGACGTCCTCATTATGAATATTGTATTTTATGATTGCGAATGTCGACCGCGCGGCGCGGCGCGGCGCTTTACGCTCCACGGGAAAAGTGATTTACCCCTCGCGGCATATAAAGAAAATCTCGTTAAATCAACGCGTGCCCCGAGCAGCTGTTAATAACGTTTTTGGACGTGATTCACGATAGCGGCAAATACTTTTGACGTGCCGCTGCGAAATCAAGCGATACACGCGAGCGAGCGAGCGAGCGAGCGCGCGCGCGCGCGTTCGAGGAGTTATTCCGCGAAATAATTCGAGCGCGCGTGAATATTTATGCCCGCTGCCTCTCGCTCGAATAATTCCACGCTTGGAATTATCCTCGTATCAAATGTCGTCTTTTACGGCAGCGTATTATGCGAGGAGAAATATCGTTCTGGTCGCGTACACGATGGATCGTGTTACGCTGTAATATTTACATGGGGACTTATGGGGGCTCCGCTGTCTGCACCGGTCGCCCCGGTGATACCGATCATCGAGGACGCGCGTGCGATTTGCATAATTCCATTCGCCGTTCGTTAGGCACACGCGCCTATTATCCATGAATGTTTTACGAGAGATCCGCGACGGATAACGAGACTAGACAAAACTGTGTGTTCCCGCGCGATATCCGCAGCAGCGGAGTACTGCTGCGCGGCGCTCGTTGCTAATTGGCCAGAGCGGCCAATTTACCCTCGCTCGCGAGATCGCTTCGTGAACGTTGCGCCGTAGATCGGATTATTATTCGTCAAGATCGATTTCCGCGGAAATATGAAGACCCGACGCGTACGCGATATGCGGGCCGCGCCGCGTCGTTCAGCTAAGCGGCTAAGTATTTAAATTAATGCGGCACGCCGGCGATACGGGCGATAGCACGCTAGTCTACTTTGGCGATTCGCCTTATCGAACTTGGCCGCTCCTCGCACTGGATGCGGATGTTGCGTGCTTATTCATGAAACGAGCAGCGATAACGTCCACCCCCTTGCCTTTCTTTATCGCTAAAACAGCGCTATTGCCTCGCTTTCAATAATTCCGCCCGGTGTCCCCGCCAGTTACATTTACATCGACATGTACAGGCGACGTCTCCTCGAGCACGCTTCGCTTTGCGTTGCGTTTGCGGTTTAATGTCCTCGTGACACGATACGCGCCGCTAATCAACCTTCGAATCCACGAGAATACACCGACGAGATTGGATTCGCGCGGGTACACGCGGGACGCGAGTGGCATTCGCGAGAAGAACTCGACGGGATTCCGCGGGCGAAACGAGTCGGAGAGTCGATACTCGCCCGAGTAACGACGACGGTTCGTCACGGGAGTACGCGGCGGGGAGGCGCGCGTCGCGAGACGATCCGCGGAATGCTGCTGCGAATCGAGGCGACCCGAGAGGAGCGTCGGGGATTTTCTTGATTTTCTCGTAGAGGCCATTTCAGGCTCTCGCCCGTACGACGCCCGTGCGACGCTATCCGAAGCGAAAGCTGCCAACTAAACGAACCATCGCATCCCTCGCCCCGGCGTTGCGCAGGACCACGCGGGAGGAAGAGGGAGGACCGTGTACGAGCTTACAAGACGAAATAAATACAATATTATGCAAACGGGTGAGGCTGATCGCGCGCGGCAAAGCCTCGGGAATCTCGGGAATCCCGAATAAATTGACACTAAACGCGGAAGGGTCGCCGGTTTCCACCCTCCCGCCCTTCCACCTACGAGCCGGGGCGCGAGTGGTAGAGAGCCATCTACGTTCCCGAACGGGTGGGAACGAGGAGGAACGACGAGGAGAGAGAGATACATATATCGAATGGCCCCGCAACACGCCGTATCCCAATATCACCTAACAGCTATTTCGCTTATACGCCCCGGCTAGGGGTAAGAAAGGCAGACGATCTGGGAGCGTGTTCTCCGGAAGCTATGCATAGTTGCCGTTCGAATGACGGAGGGCTGCTCCCGCGACGCTTCACGTACCACGTTCGTTCTTCGGGCGTGCAATTTCATCCTCGCCTGTGAAACGGGAAACAAGATTCGGAGGAGGCCCGCTTCCCGCGAGACGCCATTAAACGAACGCGCGCGAGGAGTCGATGAAAATTTCATTCAAATTTCACCTGAGCGAACGCCTTCGTTGACAACGTCTTGAGCCGGGTCCTGATTTATCGCGACGATAATATCCTCGATAAATCCTGCAAAGCGTAATCCACGCAATCGCCACGAAATCGCCACGTCGTCGCGTTCGGCTTCGACAGCCGCGCTTCAATCCTCGATAGAAACGCTCGTCGCGATTCGCAGCGATTCTAATCCCCGTCCCGTTCCCCGGCGCCTTCCCATCGCGCCGAACTCGCGGCCAGTAAACCTTCCAACGAAATGGCCCTCCATACGAGGCGCAGCCTTGTTACCGATACCGGTAACGACGAGGACGGCCATTCGCGTCCCGACAGGCCCGATGTATATATGCCGCGCACTCCCACGCTTCTCTGCTGCGCGCAATCTAAATTCAAGCTTCTCCGTTGCGTCCCACGATCTCGTTCTTGCCGGGCGAATACGTGCGAAACGGTTCTCCCTACGTCGAATTCCCATGAAATACGCGGCGATCTCGCCGTAGCAGTCGGCGACCGCCATTGTTCGCCAGTGAGCGCGTCGCGTTCTCTTCCACCTCTCGCGAGCAGCTCGGTAACAGGTTTCTCTCTCTCTCTCTCTCTCTCTCTCTCTCTCTCTCTGATAACGAACATCACTCGAAGACGGAGAGTAAATTAGCTGTAGGATTGGCGGGGTGGGGKGGGTGGAGTTAATGATCACGTATACGTCATCGGAATTGAGAGAGTTCTCCTTCTCCCTGGTCTCGCGCGCCTTCACCGTGAACGCGGCTGGAACGCGTTCGCGCGCGCGTTCTCCGGATCTTCCAGCGCAACGTCATCATTGTTCCCGTTGTCCCTCGTCGGGAGATGGCCGGCACGAGTGAATCGGTACCGCGTAGGAGAAGATTACACGCTTTAAATGGATAATTAAATAGCAACGGAAACTGACTGAAAGACTGACTGGGGATGATTGCCGGGTAGCGGCGCGAGCGTGAGCGTAGAATTGCCGCCCGAGGGGCCCCTAGGAAGAGGAGGAGGTTTCACCATTACACCCGGGCCCCCCCTCCCTTGCCCCGTGTCTAAGCTCGGCGGAAACGTTATAATTATCCCGATTCCCACAAGTCACGAGGCGCGCTCGGTACCGATTGACGTGCGGCACATTGGGCGGGAGAAAGGGTGGGATACGAGCGAGCTGGATTCTTGTCAATAATTCCGCCCGCCTCTCATTAACGGCGAGAATTCGATATGGTCTTCAAACATTGACTGCGAGGCAACGGGCATGGTAATAACAGCGATCGACGATGTCGGAAATGGCGGTGTTCGCATTTCGGGGGCGGCGAAGGCAGAAGCGGGAGAGCGCCGGTGATCTTGCCAATTTCGCGACCGTCACGCGGATGGCTGCAGCTCTGACTCGGTCTGACTCGCGCTTCCGTTCCTCGAGAATGGCGCTTGTCGCGTGATCGCGTCGTCGCGACTTAAACGAGAACGAGACACGTTCGGAGGGACGTTCGCGCTCGAGATACTGGTGGGTTGTTCGCCGGAAGTGGGTCAATCGTGGCCTGATCCAAGTCGAAGGGCCGCTATCTGGCAGGCGAGATTAGGGTTACAGCCAAGCCGTTTCATTAGCACGGTCCAATCAGTTTGAGTTCGTGGGGGTCGCGAGTGGCAGACGACTCGCTTCGCAGCGAGAACGAGGCCTAATCAATGAAATTGGGAGACAAAGTTGGGTCACTAGCCGGGGTCAACGGTCGTCGGACCTGCGGACGATTGAACCTTCCTGCGAAGGAAGGAACCGCCTCCTTCAGTGTCGCGCTACCTCGAAGGACACAATGACGGGGGTGTGTCCGCCATGCTGCGACAAGGAGGTGATCAACGGGTCTGCACCCCCTCGCCCCGGCGCCCTTGACGTGTGTTCCTTGTGATCCGCTGGATCACGCAGTTTGATCGCGCGCGGGACTTGGCGCACGCTCACGTACCCACGCACGGACGCTCGTCCGTGTGCGTGCGTGCGTGCGTGCGTGCGTGCGTGCGTAGACCCCATGGTAGACAGGGTCGCGTGATAATGACAGGTTTGGGCGTCGCACGGTGATTGAGGTGGCCGTGTCACAGAGACCCGACTCGACCACGCCCCGCAGGTCGCCGTACCAATTCGCTCGTCAGCATCGATTTCCAGAGAACGACCAGCGGAATCGTCCACAGTCCATGGACTCCCGAGGACTCTCTTTACGTTCGTTGCAGAGCGTTGCCTTCGGGGTTGTGTCGGCGGGCCGGCACGAAAAATGCCACCCGTTGCTCGACTTTCGACCCCTTGCTATCGGCTTCCGGCTCGCTGCTGATATTTTTGACATTCCGCGTTCCGTTTAACATTCTCGAGATCGCTCATCGCTGATCGAATCAGCCTCGTATCCCGCCTCGTGTCCCGCCAAGTATCGGAACACAGGAAACACAGGCAATGGATGGATTGTTTGGTTTTGGTCAAATCTGGAAATGATTTATGACGTTTATGCGTCATAAATCTTATTTTTATTTGTAATATCTCTCGCACTCGTCTCAATGAACACTCGGTCTCTTCACTCGTCTTCGTAAGATAGTTCGATGCGTGTTCTCCATCTTCTTCTCGAAGACTCGCAGCTTCGCGGAAGCAACGCGGAAGCGGACGTTTCGATTGTTAGCGAGCGAATCTAAGCCGCGTAAGCGGCTGCATATCGAACGCGAGGGCACTTGGCCGCAATGACGAAGCAAGCGGAGAAACGATGTCTACCTGGCAGATGGAACTCTGTGTTTGTCGGTTCGCGTGATTGGTGTTCCACGAGTCGGCATCAAGGCAGCATACCATCTTTGGGCACGGCTTATCTGCTATCGTTCGAGCTGCGTTCACATGCACGCACATTCCTTCGTACATTCCACTGTGCTTCGCTCGTAATTACACGCGGAGGGGTCTTAGGCGTTCTTCAGGGTAGCTCATCGCGTGGGAAAATCTCTCTGCGAGACGATCTTAATCTGATCTGTAGTCAAACTGGTCCTCCATGCTAATCCGTTAAAACATGACACTCGCAGTTCTCTCCTCTTCTTATTTCATCGCGTAAGCTCGCGGGTACGCATTTGTAACAGCGAGAATTTCGATGCTGGTCTCGCGCGAGACTCGTTTTACAGCGAGAATTGACTTTTTTGTATCGAGTACGCTTCGTGTCAGAAATATAAAATTCGCGTGCAGACATACGTGACGGAAAAATGGCAATTTTACGACGGAAAGTAATCCGCGGCGGTTAGGCACGACGATATAATCACGCGGGATTACAGCGCGCGGGAGCTTTCCTTAAAAATAAAATCAAACTAGCGTGGAAGCGTCCTGACACGTGTTCATTACGCGAAACGTATCACACTTTCCGACACTGTGGGCGCGCCAAGCTATTTTTTAACCAAATTCAAATTACGAGGTATTTCCGTTATCCTTGTCAATCGAACGCAAAATGTCAGGCTATTCCGCCGTTCCTTAAAGGGACTCTCGTTGAAGAGTTCTTTCGACGTGCGGCGAGCCATTACTGCCCCGCGAGGTCGTCGTATCCCCTCGAAGCAATAACGGCACATTAGAGGATTTTAACGCCGAAATTGAATAACCCCGAGGCAGTAACGAAGTTATGCCTGCTCATGGAAATACCTTATATATACACACCTCCGCCCACCAATGAAGGGAGACAAACGGAATGAAGGTATTACGGATGACTGACGCGCTGACGTCGCCTATTTTATATCCGTCCCCTCTTTCTCGCTCATCCGCCATTTCCTTCTCCTCATTTTCACATTGCCGCAGAGAGAGAGAGAGAGAGAGAGAGAGAGAGTCCGCTTTCCCTGCCATCAATTCGCGCGGGCAATCCCGGCGCGAAATTCACTCTCGTGACAATTGGCTGACTCCCACCTTTCCGTCGTAATTAGACGCAAAGTCATCGTGGGGCGAAGGCGTCGTTCGACCTTGGAAATCAGCACTTCTGCCAGGCCGCGTTTCCCGTTTCTAGGTGGCTTTAAATCCCCCGACAAAGGCGAATCCGCATCGCGAACCACCGCCATTTATTTCAGCTCTTCGTTCGCTCTTCGTTTATCAGCACGCCAGTCACGAAGGATCCCACGTCGATCGATTCTCTCGCCCCGGTCGCCACGATCCGCACGATCGGTCGATGATCGGGTAACGCGGAGAGGACGGCGTAGTCATCCGTGGTGACCTCTTGGATGCGCCGCAACCTCATCCTCTCGACATGAATTCTCCGGACGCGACGCGGAAGAGGGGGATCCCAGGCGCGTGATGACGAGGCGCGATCTCTGCCGGCTCCCACGCCCCCAACGCCCCGCTCGTTAGTCGGAGTCAGCAGCGGTCGTCATCGACGTGTCATTCGGCACCAAGAGAGAGAGAGAGAGAGAGAGAGAGGCCCGAGGGGGTGAGGTTAGCGCAGGGTGAGGTAACATCCCGTAACGACGGAGGACACGGGGGTGGAGGGAGGAGACACGCGAGGCCAGGAAGAGGTCCGCGACGTGCATCCAACCGCCGTCCGTTCCAGCGACCTGACGCAGCACGCGCTCGGTATCGCGTCGTCGAGCCGGCAAATTGTCACGCTCGCGGGAAATGAGACCGATCGATACGCGCGGATATCGAGGATATCTAGAGATGCGAGAATAACGAGAGACGCCTCCTTCCCCCGACAAGCGCTAAGACCTTGCAAGAATCCGCGATTGCGGGGAACGCAGATTGGCTGGCGACTGGCGATCCTCTCATCGCGCGAATGTGGATGAGACGGAGGAGTCCGTGTCTGAGTTACACGCGAAGATGACATTCGCGTTACGCCCGGATGATCTCTCGGATGTTCATGGGCGAGCGGGAGTGTTTCGAGCGATCCGTTCCGCGGATGTAAGCGAGACGAGCCGTGATACGTCTCGCGTTGTATTGGCAGACCCGGATGCATCGTTCGGTCTAGCGGCGTAATTGAATAATTCCGAAGATGGTCCCGGGAGCATCGGGAAACGGCCATCAATTCGGGAAACGGCACGGCGTCTAATACAGACATTTAATCCATCGTCTATTTGTACTGATTTGAATTCGGGCTACGAACGATCTCATTGTCTCGAGAATTGTCTTAGGGAGCAGTTTGCTCCTCAGGAAGACTACGGTTATTTCAGCTACGCCGGTAGCTGCTATCGGGGTGGAGCGCGCGCGGGGGGCCGTGGATGAGGTTAGCGCACCGCGGAAAGGGGTCGTCTAGAGGCAATCGGGCTAAACTACGGACTCATTTACACACTTAGTCCCGCTTCCGCCTGGCTCGTTCCTACCCCAGCCCTCGGGAGAACCCAAATGGTTTTCATATTGTCTTTTTACCGCTCATTTTCATTTTATCGCTTGTTTGGCCACCGAGTCGTGTCGCCGGCCTGTAGCACGTCGTAGCGCACGTTCTCGTTCCCGTCTCCTCTCTCCTTCTTCTTTCTTCCTTCGCGTTCCACCGGATCTCGGATTTGTATTCGATGAACGGATAAAAATTTATCCGGACGCGTCGTTATCCCATTATTATCGATAAAATCGCCGCTGCGGTTCCACGTGAAAGAAGTCTTCGTGTCAGTGTCAGATCTTTATTAGAATACATAGGAATCATAGAGCGATCGCGCGTACGTTTCAGATACATTGCGAGTCGATCGAGAACGCGTGCAGTCTTGTGCACATTTATTTCGTGAGCGATATCTACATGCGCGTCGTCGGGAGCACGAACGCAGTGCCCCGAAGAGAACGGGAAACCCTCGTGGAAAAGCATCAGTGGTACAGGCCGGGGGGTGGCCCGGAACGGGCACCGCCACGAGCACTTAAGACTATTGTTTTCAATGTAATTGGATAGCTCCTGCTTTCCATCTCCCTCCCACGAGCGCTGTTTCCTCCTTCGCTTCCAGCAACTATCTCGAATCGCGCGGAGGGTGGAAGGCAGCCGCCAGCCAGGCAGCCGGTCCCCCCACGTAGCTTCGACAATTATCTTGATTGTTTTATGCATACATCGACGAACCCATGAACGACTTATCTCTGGAGGAGGCGCACCGTAGAGGGAAAGCGCGCTATCGTCTCGCCGAATATGTCGTCCATTTCCATAATACGAGGCCACGCATCATCGATCGACGTGTAGGGCGAGTCGGGCGATCGTTGTCGTTACGCTCGCCACGCGGGCTTCATCATTGTTCTTTAATGAGTATACGTTATATCTTCGCGGATCTCTCGTTCGGAGTGAACTGTACGTCTTTTTACGTACATCGATACGCACAGCGCGCGCGTATCGATGCAAATTCTCGCGTAGCGCATCGATTCTTCATCGTTATATATGGCTCGGCCCATTATGTGTTAAGGGAAATTAACCGATAAACGTGGTCGATTCGATTCTCGATAATGGAACGAAGCCCGCATGCCTTGCCAATCGGCCTGTCGCCCTGATATTCACTCGCGCCACGTCGCGCCGATCGCGTCGTCGAATCTGCAATTTAGCGCGCATCGATCCGCACCGGATCGTACCGTTGGATCGCGGAGCCGCGCACTCCCTTCTCTCTCTCTCTCTCTCTCTCTCTCTCTCTCTCTCTCTCTCTCTCTCTCTCTCTCTCTCTCTCTCTCTTTGTTCCTCCTTCTCTCTCGATCGTCTCAATCCTCCTCTCGACGCGGCTTTATACGCGGCGTTAGATATCCGCGGAGATCCAATGGAAACTCTACGCCCAGACAATGCGCTCGGCCGATTTAATTAGGATAAGAATCGCTCGGATCGGATATACACCGGCGCACAATGGGGTGTACCGGTGGGGGACGCGACGGGTAAGGGACGGAGCTTCTGATGTATGTATACCGTGGCTCGCCTCCAAGAAACATGATACAGCGCCGGCCGGCGGGGGCAGAGAGGGGACTCGCTGGATGGATCCGCGGGCTGCGGCGGTTTCCAAAAATACCGCAGGCTTCGGCAAAAAGTAACGATCGGCGGCGAAGGAGGAGGAGGAGGAGGAGGAGGAGGAGAAGGGGACCGTAATACCGCGGGCGCCACGTGCTAATTATGTAAAAATATGATGCGGTTCGCCCGCTTGCGGTGCAGCCGTGGGCTTTTATGCGCAGCCGGATCCTTCCGTGCCGGTCGATACGTTGGCAGGAACAGGCCATGGCTAACGTTGATTTTTATATCGAGTTTAATACGCCTACGTCGTGGCATTGTAGGTCCTGCAACGAATGAATGCATGTAGCTTATCCATCTCTCGGTAATCGGAAGCGTACGAAGCGGCGAAGGGACGACGCATTAAGTAATCTGGAGCTTGTTTCCCGAGCTGTGATTAATCGCAGAAACGCCTGGGAAATGGAACGAATCAGTTCCCGTTGTATAATGGACTAATCGTCCACCCGGAAACCGGGGAGATCCGGTGTTCTCGATATACCGAGGAAATTAAGCGACACGGCCATCGCGTGTCGCGAGTGGATCGTCTTCTTCGAGGGGGACGCCTCCTCTGGGAGCGCGACTGTCGGCGGACTATTTACTTGTGACGATTACGTGCGTCTAATTTCATAATTGCGGGTTATACCGCGAGATTAAAATTGAGATGCGCCCGTGAAATTAATGCGTCTCGCTAGGTGTAATGTAATTGCGCGATTTTCTGTGCGCCGCGTCGCGTGCGCCGACTTCTTTCTCTAACGCTTCGCTGAGCGCGCGTGTCGACGCTGACGCTGACGCGAGGATTCTTCCATTCAGTTTTTTATCTTGCACGAGACCGTTGGTCCATCTCGCTCATTCACTGCCCTGCCCTCTCCTTTGAACGAAACGGATCAACGAACGAAACGCGTCAATGAGAGAGATGGCGCATCCGTTGAACTCGAACGGCTTGATCGATCATTCAGGATCGCCAGCGATCTCGTCGCAACGGATCGTCGCGATTCTTTCAATAGCATGCCACGAAAGCGAGCGCTTGAACTCTCGGAAGGTTAATATCATGCACCCGGGCATACCGGGCCTGACGTAGCACGCAGGTGCGCGACGTCGCACGCGTGTCATGCGTCTTTTACAAGCTTGGCACGGACTGCGCCATCGGAAAGATTCGGCTTTTGCGAGCGCGATATTAATGCGCGGCAATAACTTCTCCGCAAGAGCGGACAGAACGTCGCGTGGATTTACAAGCTCACGCGCGGCAAGATCGATGGAGTATCCGATGAGTGTATAATTTATCTATCCGGATTCCGTCCCGGACACGATACCGAACGGTACCGACAATCTCGCGATACAAATATTCTGCGCGAGCAGCGAGCTGCTCCTCCGCGTCGCGCAACTCTGTCTTTGATGACGATGACTCGTTTCTCGCTGATATCTCGCTTGCTTTTTTCTTTTTTTTCTCACAACGATCGCTCTGGCGATAGGGCCGAGCTCGAGACGCAAGATCCATTACGATCGGATCAGGATCTCACGATGCGCGAGGACGATGCGCGGCGGACGCTGGCGCGTTGCTGCAAAAACGTTGGGAAAAAAATCGTGGATGTTTCCTACGTTCTCGTATTTCTCCGGCACGCTCTGGTAAAAGTTTCCCCTCTCGCGAATATGGCGAATCATTTTCGGCATTGCGCGAGCGCATCTGCGCCGATGCGGCCGCGCGATAAAACGCGCGCCAGCGCGCGCGAGCGGCTCCTTCCTCCTCTTTCCATGCTGCTCTCTTTTTCTTCTTCTTCTCTCTCTCTCTCTCTCTCTCTCTCTCTCTCTCTTCCTCTGTCTCTGTCTCTTCCTTTTTCCTCTTTATTGTTGTTGTTGGCCGGCGATAAATAATATTTCGCAGATGCGCTCAGACGACGCGGCGCCTGTAGCGCGCGGATCGTCGCGCAGATAAAAGTCCGCCGCGCGACGTACCGCGCGCTCTATGTACTTACTTTGGTGCGCGATAAATCACTCCATAAATTGTTTGAAAGCCCGCCACGTGTTTGCCGGCGAGACACGGCTCTGAAGCGATAGCGCAGCGAGGCGGGGAGAAAAAGAGAGAGAGAGAGAGAGAGAGKGRGRGGGGGGGRGGGRGGGGAGGCAGGAGGGAAGGGAAATTCTTTTTTTATCCCTCCGGTTTCACCTCCGCAATTGTTTGCGTTTGACGTAACTGTTCCGCCGACCGTAGCGTTTAATCATTGCGACGTCTCCGCCGTTAGGCTCGCGCTAATCATGTCTGAATTTTTGGCCCGCCTCGCGGGCTTATTCAAGTACGCGCGATCACCCGCGAACATAACGAAGCGAACTCATTCTTTCTGCTTGCAGCATCCCTATCCCTCGGAAGACCAGAAAAAGCAGTTGGCACAGGACACGGGGTTGACGATCCTTCAAGTTAACAACTGGTGAGTGATCTTTTGCCTGATGAGCTTTTGTTAAACATACATTTCTTGCGCAAGTTATTCCAAAACGGTATCCGTCAAGCCGTTAATTCGTCGTGCTCGCTTCGCCGCAGCGGATGTTTCACGAGGACAGATAATCTCGAATCGAGAGACAGTGGGAAGAGGAACCACCGATCGGCAATCTTTCGGCGGGAATGTGCCGATCGCCGATTCCGCAGAGACGAATTCCGAATAAATCCGACGACAAACGCGTCATTTCCCGAGCACAGAGAGAGAGAGAGAGAGATGCATCGTGCGGAAGCTGCGGAGGAACAAAGAGGGAGAAAAAATTTCCCGACGCGTCCCGACCGACCGTTCGCGATCCGGAATAATCGCCGGAGGGAGGGAGGGGCGAGTTTAATAGGACGCGCTCGGGCCCTCGCTCGCGAGGGTAAACAGATTTATCTCCGAGTCCTTCGACTCTCGATCGCGAGCGCGCCGAGCGACGAGGACAGAGACTTTTTCTAGATCGGTGGGCATGAGAGCGGCGCGGCGGACGGGCATCGAATCATACGCCACGTCGCACATGTCATACGCGAATTCCAGACACCCCGAAATTACGCCCGTACATCAAACGGAACCAGGCGAGCACCGACCGACCGACCGTGCCGACGATCGCACGTTGACGTTGCAACGAGCTGATTATTTCAGCGCGCCAATCACGCGAGTACAAACGGCGCGGTAGGCGTATCGGCGTGTCAACCGAGAGATGAGGCGAGAGCGGCGGGCGAATTGTACGGAATTTCCAAATCATCCTGCACTGATTCGTGTTTCTCCACGATCCGCGAGAAAACGCGTCGGCGACCGCCGATGCCGAGTCTCGCACCGATTTCCGCAGTTTTCCGCGCGCTCTCTCGTTTCTTCTTCTTTTTTCTTCGTTTTTTTTTTTCTGTTTTATCGTACCGCGGTGTGATTCCGGATTGCGGGGCGCGATCTCGTATTCTCGCGACGTTCGCGCTGCTCCTTCTGATATGGAAAGTAAACTTTATGCACAGCGCGGGAAAAATTAAGTCGCTTTGAGTAGGAAGCATTTGTTGGCACAAGAGCAGACTTGACATTATGTTACGTTTACAGTTACCGCGGGATGTTTCTTTTGCGGATACCTTTCCGTTTTACTTGAATCAAGCGATGCAATAAAGAGAAATCTTTCCAAGGGCAGTCGAATTTTTCGGTCTCTGAATATCTCGTTTTAATGTTTTTAGAGAGAGAGAGAGAGAGAGAGAGAGAGAGAGAGAGAGAGAGAGAGAGAGAGAGAGAGAGAGAGTTAATCCGAGCGTCATCAACGAAAAGAACAGTTTCCTTACGATGCGACATGTTATTTTATGTTAACGCGCCTATTTTATGTTTCGCGCATAGTGATAGAAGCAACGGAAGCAAGAAATCATGAGTAATCTTCCATCTTGCATATATTTCTCGGAGATGCATCACGCGTACATGCGGCTTAGTGAAATGAAACAATCAGTTGTTTGGAAACAGCGAATGCCGAAATTGCAGAAATGGTGGCAGCGTGATCTTTTCCACCTCGCCGTGCAAAATGGCTAACGCAATCGATAGCGCGATTGATAATAATCGCAATCATGATGAACGGGAGATTTAGCAACTTGGTTCTTTCGAGTCGTGGCGTCCGTCGACGGAGGCATGAAATCGAAAGTTAATCGGGCGACAGTCTCGCGGAATTGAAAAGCGGGAAGCAAACGCGCGTGCACAAAGAAGAGAACGGCGAATCGCCGTTAGGTTCGAGTGAGGTTCGAGTATAAAATCGCCGTTATTAGGAGTAGACTCTCGACAGGTTCCGCGTTACACTCGAGGCCGCAATAACAGACCGCCGCGCGGAGAGAGCGCGCGAGAGCGTTCCGCGCGTTTCCAAAGAAATTTATTCGCGATCGTTAACGACTAATCGGAAACGTTTCTCCCCGCCGCCCCGCATCATCGCCGATCGGAAATATTACGGATTACGTAAGTTTACGACATGACGCACCGTAATCCGCGCGCGCTTTCCCATACAGTCCGCTCCGGAGCGTAATGCACCGACTCGGGCGTGTTTTATCCCGCTGAATCTGTTCTGACGCACTAAAGGTTCTTTACGGTCCATGAAAACATTATTAGATCATCGCTGCTCCGCGGCGTAAAAATCTGCGCTAATATCCGGCGTCGTATCGCAGGTTTCTTTCAGCGCGCGCGCCAGCGAGCGCGCTTCACGTCCGAGCGCGCTCGCGCCGTCCGGCTCGTCCATGCGAGCGGCTATAATTTCCGCGAGAGCGGCTACGAGCAGGCAGAACCGAACGATGCGTCCGCGTATGCAAGCATACATTTGTGAGCTCCCCGATGCTCCGGCTGTTGAAAAGCCTATGCTATCGCGGCTAAATTCTTGATGATCCACATCTCTGGCGCGTTATTCGCCAGAAGTCCCCGATGTAAACAAAATCATCTCGGTTTATCTTCATGACCCGCAGGATTCGTAATCTTATCCCGAACGCCGCGCTCTTTCATTTAGAAGCCTGGAGCGCGGAAGAGCGACGGGCAACTTGGCGAATCTCGAACGAACGATGTTCTCGCTTCCGCCGTTCTCGAGATAAGAAGCTACCAGTTGCGATCGAAGTATAGGAATGGTAGTAATAAGCATAATTAAGTGAGCGCAACTCGGCTCCGGAGAAGCCGAGTGAAAGTCAGCGCTCGGGATTTGTTGCCGCGTGTGGATTCTCGTCGCGGGCGCGCTCTCGATCGTCGTCCGCGAACGCGCCCGCGCGATTCGAATGCGCGTATAGAAAATCGAATACAGCGAGGAGCACCTTTAAGGCAAGCATATCTCGCTCGCTGGCTGCGAAGGTGAAGAGCTTGTAAAACGTTTATGCGTCCCGTACGCTTTATGCAGCTTTAATCTCGGCGCAAAGTGCCACGCCGGATATTACACCGGCCGCTATTATGTAGCGGCTTTACGATTTTCGTATCTGGACCGCCGGTCGCGAGACTGCACTCTCCATTGCAATCTCTTTCCCCCTCGTTCTCCCCGTTTCTTCCACGGCCGGGACTTCGTCCGAGACGCGGATCCTTCTCGCGTCGCGTCGCGCCGCGCCGTCTCGCGATCGATGCCGAGCACGATCGCGCTCGTCTCGATCCGCGGCTCGTTAAGGGTAGGTAGACGCGAGGATATTTCGCGACCGCATCGTCGGCCGCATCGCCGACGCAGGTGCGAGCGATGAGTGCGAGCGATGAGTGCTCGCGATGCTGGCGATTACGTTAATGGCCGAGCCGAGCGTATTTACGATCCGCGAATCGCTCGTCATTAGCGTAGGCAGATACATTCGCGGATACATCTCGACGAGTGCGCGACCGCGGAGGAGAGAAGAATGAAGGATGAACGAGTGTCACGAGATCGCCGCGAGATAACGCACTTTACGACTGTTTTCGGTACTCGCTCGTGACGCGTTCAATTTACGAAGGCGGAATCTGCGCGTAATCCCTAACGACGGTAATTAATAAATTCGCCGCGCCCGGCGAATCATTACGCGCAGCAATAACAGATTCTCTGCTCTTCTCGCCTTCCGCTCAATGATCGGAATTCGGGCATGTCTCTCTCGCGCCGCAGCTTTTCCAGCTTTCGCGCGCAGGCCGGCAAAGGTTTGCCCCGAATTAATCGTCCCGAGTGCGGAAATGCTGCAAATTCCTCCCCACCTTGATGAAACTGCGAATGTTTCTTTTCTTTCGCCAAGTCGTTATCTCGTATTACGTAACGGCGATCGTGACTTCTCGATAAAGTCACCGGCGATATTTCCGCCCGGTAAATTACGATACAGCGTCGCTCGCCGTTACGTTTCCCAATAAAATTCGCCATTATCCGAGAAAGTATGAAGAAACGGCATACTGCGCTCCGTCTCTGCCGTGCGATACCGCGTCCGTTTCGTTTTTCTTCTCTTTCTTTTCTCTTTTTCTTTTTTCTCTCCTCCTTTTCTCGTAATGCTGGTCTTGCCACGTTTGTATTTACCTAGATGACAATCGTTGCTGATGCATCTGCAATTACCGCGCGCAGACCGCGCGTTATTTCCGAGGCTCATGAATGTTCACGCGGGACACGAGCACCATCGTGTCCGTTAAATTTCTATGACGTCAAGCGCGGAAAAATCGGAGTCGTAGACAACTCGCTGCATTTTACATTCCAAGAGTCTCTTGAATTTCCATCTTTCGCGACGACGACGACGACGACGACGACGACGACGACGACGACGACGACGACGACGACGACGACGACGACGACGAGCTTTCCGATAAAGCTTCGAGACAACCGCGCGATATTCCCAGGCTCACAAATTATTGAACAGCCGACCGCCTCCGATAAGAGAGAGAGAGAGAGAGAGAGAGAGAGGGAGAGAGGGAGAGAGAGGGAAAGGGAGAGGGAGAGGGAGAAGGGTTTCCGAAAACACGGCTGGTCGTCGTCGCGGCTGTTAATTCCCCGCGATCCGGTATTAGTTGGAAAGGGTTAAGACGATGTGTAGAGAGAGAGAGAGAGAGAGGGGGGGGAGAGAGCGACACCCCGTGAAAGCTTAGCCCTTTCGCGCGGAAATCCCCCGTTTCTTCGAGTTGATCCACACCGCCCTGTCTACCCTCGCGTCCTTCCTTCCTGCAAGGACCGGTGTCTCCTCGCGCTTCAATCCTCCCTCTCTCAGCCCCCGATCTCTCGCCATCTTGATAGATGTTTCCGCACCGGCACCTGCGCCGGCATCCGAATTACGGCGGGCCCTGTTTACCGTGATATTTAAGCGACGCAGTCGCGTCACACGACCCACCGACCCTCCCTCCGTCCTCGCCTCCTCCCCTATCCGCCGTTCCCTTCTCGTCGCGGATGAAATCGTGTCGCGTCGCGGTAATCTCTTCGGCTAACTTTAGCGAGAGCGAAGATCGAAATAATCCAGGTTGCTGTCGTTCCGCGGGAATGAACCGGGCGCGCACGCCGCGGGAAGCGTAGCGAGCGAGCGGAGATCCTTCTCGCCCGCGAGATATAAAATTCGAAATAGATCGCGCGACATACCCTGACGCATCGGCGCGCGATGGAATGCGCCCCCCCCCCGTTCGTTCTCGATTCTCTATTTTCTTTCGTCTCTTTTCCTCTTCTTTTTCCCTTCGCTCTCTCCGTCCCGTTTCTTTCTTGCGCGCTGTCGCCGCGACAGCGACGTCGCGGAGACGCGGCTGGCTTGCGGCGCGTATAAATAAAATCGTCGCGACGCCTCTCGCGCTGCTTCACGGCGAGCGGAGGGTGGGAGGATAGACGAGGGTGCAGAATCGCGGTAATTGAGCACAAATCAAGTTTAAGGAGCGCCCACCGGCAGCAAGCCGATCCGCAAAGTTGACGCCGCGCGTCACTTATGTTTATTTTCATCGCACCCCCGGCGTCCCCGCGCCCAGGCAAAGCCGCGGTAATTACCGACGACGACTCCGTTGTCGGGCGAATGCGTTGCTAATTGCATCGTCGCAATCGGAAAAGCCGCGGCAGAAGCCCCTTCCCCCTTCCCCCCCCCCCCCCCCCCCCCCCCCCCGCCACCGCCTGCTCTGTTCGCACTCGCGGTCGCGTTCTCCGTTCGAGAACGAATCCTCCTGCGGATCCCGTCCGCCGTTCTGACGAGAAAGCCAGCTTCAACTGGGATTTCGACTGATCAACGACGCCGATGTAAATCGCGATCTCTCTTGTCGCCTTCAATCCTGTGGCTGAAACGGTCGAGCCGCGTCAGCCCTGCGCTCTGACGTCCGAGTATCGTAAAATACTTGCCGATGGTGCACTCGAGGAGAAACTTTACTTGTACTGTGGAAGATGCCGAGATAAAGCCGCGTACCATACCGCACTCTGGCATTCCCGCCGCGATGTTATCTCCTTCGTTCCTAATTCGTTCCGCAGCGAGGAGGCTCCGGCCGTTCGATCTTCATCCCGCTTCGCGTATTGGCGCACGGACCTCTTTTACGAGGAACTGCGTCCAGGAGGAAGGGCGGCCGAACCACCCGCGTTTTTGCATACCGGCAACGAAAGTGCGCGTCGTGATGTACGATTCGCGTGGGTGGGCCAGGTACATAAGGGCGCGCGCGTAGGCGTATCCCGGAGCTTGCACGAGGCTTGCACTTGCGCCCAAGTGCATGCGAGCGAGCCCACCGGCAATTTCTTCGCGACGCGATAAGTTTCGTGATATATTTCACCGGGGGAAACTCATGTTTCCGTAATGCAATTAGAGCATGGCCGTTGCCCCCGCCCCGCCCCCCCCCCTCCCCCTCGCGCGCCAGAGCAACGTCGCGAGCGCTTACGATGACGACAGCGAGGACGGCGACGCGCGAAAATGGTAGCGGCTTGGAAGTATGCTGCTCCAATTGGAATACCCGCTGCGCGGACAAATGAAATAATTCGTAAATAAAATAATCGCCACGAAAGGAATCCACGTGCAAACCCGCGCCTCGCCCGACGTGGCGGACCTGACCGGCCAACCCCTCTTCCTCTCTCTCTCTCTCTCTCTCTTTCTCTGTCTATCTCCTCCTTCGTCCACAATTTTCCGTCACATATATCAGCCTGGACAGTAGTTAGAACCGTTGCCAGCTTGTTACCGTGTATAACCCTCCGCGCGTGTGCATGCCGCTCTCTACGTAGCTCACGCCTGAAAATCGCGTACGCAGGATCAGCGCAGGGAAGAAACGACGCGCGAGAGCGCGCAAGCGGGATGTACGGATTGGAAGAAGGAAGAAACCACGCGCGAGTAAGGATTTGCGGGCGCGGGCTGGCCGAAGCTCGGGGGAATCGGAAATGAAGATCTCTCAGCGATGTGAATTAGTTAAGAGCGCAACTGCTAATGCGCGCCAGACGAGGTTCAGGTTAACAATTAGCGCCGATTCGGGATCGCTCCTCATTCTCCTCGCTCGAAGATTTCCCCCGAATCGTCTTCTTGTTCGAGGACGAGCGCGCAGAGTCGTCGTCACGCGCGTCATTCCGGCGACGCACGAATACGAGCGGACGAACGTCCGCTAATATTCTCGCTAATTTAACCGCGCCCCTCCGTACCTATCCGCGGCGCATCTCGCTAATAAACCAGAGGTTATTTATCGGCCTCTGCCCACCCCCGGCCGCGCGCGTTCTCCGCACTGACACTTGGACCGTTTATTTCGCGGACTCGCGGGACCTCGACGACATTTTTCTTCCGCGCGCGGAATATACCGCAAACGGTAGCCCGCGATTCAGCCCGTTTAATCCGCGGTCGAAATAATTTCATCCCGCGGGCCGTTTGTCTCGTCGGCGCTTCCTCCGCCGCTCCCTTGGCCGCACGCGCTTTTCCGCCGCACGCACGCACGCACGCACGCACGCACGCACCACAGTGCGCCGTAATTCAGCTTACTTAAGCCGCGGACTAAATAATTTTATCACTGGGCTCGTTTATTCCCGCCGGGCGTTTCTCGCCGGCTGGTATCAACGCGCGCCGCGCACGGCACAACGATTTTATTCCTCACGGCGGAACGTTACGCCGACACCCGTTGAAAACTGTGTTTCCCCGCGCTATTTCTCTACGGATTAATGACGATTCCCGGCGCGATTTTCGTCTGTCCGTGGTAACAAGCGGTTTCCTGCCCGCGCGTGCGCGCGGATATAATTCTCGCGTCGCTCTTTATTCTCTCCGCTCGACGCGTCATCCTGGCATCCCGATGCGATTTCATCTATTTAAGACCGGAATAATTTTATCACTTACAGCTGCATCACTTACCACTGCGACGCGCTGTTCTGAGAGCGTTTCGATGTTAACGGAGACGAAGAGCGATCTCGCTTAAGCCCCCAAGACGACGCTTAATCACGCCGGCTGAAATTTAGCGCGCTTACCGCCCGAGAGGAAAGAGAGTTTGGCACTCGCGCGAGCGGAGCGAGCCGCGATCAAGTGCGGTCGTGTTGGAAGTTGTCGTGAAGTTGAAATGGTCCATCTTCATTCCTGTAGCACGATCATCGCGATCCCGTGCGCGATCCCTTGCACTTTGAACGACACGTATCGCTCGAAGAAAAGAATGTTTACGGATATCTCTATCTTTGTCGTCGATTCGCTGCTTTACTTTAAATGAGCACGTCATGCTGTCGATTATTGCCGCGAGGAAGGAGAGGAACGTTCGAAGAGACGCCGGAAAGCAATCTTCGTGAGCATTCTCTCCCCGCGCAGTCCTCTCGAAGGGCTAACAGTCGCAAAAGGGTTTTTTCCGCGGAGGGCCATTCGGCGATGCTCTCTCGATCTCCTTCTTCCTCGCCATCGTATCGTTAACATCATAACCGTGCGTTGCGGGGGTAATTTAGACCGCTGTAAAACCACGAGCAGTCCGCGACGATCCGCACGTCGTGCGTGCACGTGCGTGTACGTGCACGCGTTCGGCTGTAAGCGACTTGCTAACGAGACATTTCGTTTTACAAAATCGTCCGAGAGCCGGGAGCCACGCGAATGGGGCCGTAAATCCCCGCGACCGGATGTTAATATCCCTCCCTCCCGCCTGCCGTTCGTTGTCAGCTCCTCTTCCTCCGCTCGCGTCCTCCTCTCTAGCAGCGCCTACCCTACCCCTCCAGTCGGCGTTCTGCAAATATTGTTGCACCGCGTGGTTGTCGCAGTTTTAAAGGCAATGGCCGTTAAACGTCACTCCGGTTGCCCCGATGGCGGACCTAATCTCGCGCGCGTATTCCGCGAAAACGCCACGACTCGTTTTGTAAACGGCCTTTGGTAGCGCGACTGAACGATGGACGATAAATCATTGGCACGCGTAAAGGTGGTAACGCGTTAGTCCGCGGCGGTAAATATTCTCGCCGGATCGCCGATCGCGCCGGGGCGATTCCTCGCGGGGCTCCCGCGCCGTTTACGGTATCGCGCTTCTCGCGACACGCGAATGCGCGATTAATTCGCGATCAAGCGCGAGCGACTCGCGGACGATGGAGACGTCACGCTGGATTCGATCGTTGCGCAAGATCGTCGTCTGTTGCGCGATCATCGGGACTACTCGGCGGACGAGAGCGTGCCGCATCGTTTGCATTTCAAGTAAGCAGATCGGCGTCTCGAGTCGGCTACACCGCCAATTCGCCGCGGATCGTTCGATTACAAGAAGCGGAGAATAGGAGCGACTTGCCGCAAATGAGGTCGCCGAGGAGGGAAGAGGGAAGAGCACGCCATTACCGGAAACCGGAGGATGGACCCGCCGTTTTATCTATTCAGCAGCGGCGATAATTCCAACGGTAGATCGTGTCGGGGCTCACGATCTCGTTTCGGAGAGTAGCAAGGATAATCGAGCGACGATGAAAAACTTACGTGTACGTTAAACCACTCACGTGCCTTTTGCGTTCATCGGAAGACGTCGACAAGGAGCGATTTTAACGGAATATATTATCCAAATCAAGCACCGGGATTGTCGTGCATGAATGCACGAATCATCCGCATACTCGCGATTTGGCGTTCCGCCGCGTCGACTAATTGGAAAATCGCTCGACGGATCGAAAGGCGCGTTCCAGGCGGAATTTCAGGAATGTTTCTGCGTCCCGGAAGCGGCGGGATCAAGATTCGCGCGAGGGCAGGTGACGTTGTGGACCGTAAGTCAGCCGGGTGCGCGGTGTCACCGGTATCGCGTCGCTCCATCACCTCACGGTACTTTCTTATGGTGTCGGCGCGTCTTACATGGCGTCCCGGGATTTTCGACTCGATCGAGCGTAAGCCCACGGTCTCGGTTACCCTCCGGAATTTCGGAGGCCGCGATCCACCGGTCGCTTGGATAATGCAGACCCTCTGCCTTCGGTCTTCGGTCTTGTCGGAACAAGCAAGAGCAAGATTCAGCAAAACGTTTTCCTTTTCTCCTTTTGACGTTCCGGTGCAACGCGGCGTGACCTTATCGCGGAATCACGATCGCGCAGCTCGTTGCGAATGATGAAACCTGTGCGTGCCCGTTCGCTGATTTCGCCAAGCGATCTCATTTAGTCATCCTCGTGCCGCGTGTCCGCCCCCTAGACGTACGTCCGCCATCAACCCCACCGAAAGCTCGGAAAGTCCCCTCAATGCGGTGGTACTACCACCATCGACTTCTGTAGCGAGCGGGAAACCCTCTGGGGGCCTCGGGGTGGGCAGGAGTCGGATATCTAATTAGCGGGGGCTGATCGGTAATTACTACGATTAATCAATCCGTTTTCCATTTGTGCTCGCCGCGCGCCCGTCTGCGAAGAAGCGGGATGAAAGAGCGAATGGAAGACGAGAGAGCAGGCGCGTCGTAATGGGAACGACGAGAAAGGAAGGAATAGAATCTTCGCGGGAAAGGGGCACTGAATTCGCGAGGGAGACAGCAGAGAAAAAGAGAGAGGGTGAGAGGGAGGGAGAGAAGAGGGGTGCGGTCGCGGCGGGGCAAACACGTTCCGCGATTTCGTGTAGCCCTGGTGATTTCCGTGGATTGGGATCGTCGAGCTTCCGGTCAATTAGATCCTCACAATAAAGCCACGTTTCGCAGACTTCAAAATTACGTCGACGCTTGCAGATTCCTCTCGGGCCGGGGATTGGAAAGCACGCAGATAGAACGGGCCTTTATTAACGGGCTCTCGATATTTCAGGGGAAATGTTCCCTGGCCGAGGATAAACCGCTCGCGAGTAAATGTCCGTCCGTCCTAACGCACGAGAGTGCATTAAGATTGATTCCAGCACTTTCTTTGATTTGCGCTTATTGCGGACGTGATCAACGGCTACAATTAGATCGTGTCTACTTCCCTTGTTCGCTTCTTGAAATATTCGCTGTCAGCAAGCGGGCTAACAAGGATGCGCGATATGATTTGTGCTAAACTGATCCCGTCTGATCGACGTGAATTGCTCTTGTGCACTTGTGCATTAAAGTAGAAAGAAATAGGTGGGCGAAGAGAGGAGAAGAGGATGAGGATCGGTAGCATTACGAGATTGACCGGGTCAAATGCATACGTTTCGACCCACTCGACGGACTTTTATTGCATTAAACTTCACACGTGCATCTGTCCTGTCCGCTTTTGTTTTCTCCCTCTCTTTTTCTCTTCTGCTCGCGCCACATTCATTGAGGATCGGCATTACAATCGTCGACATAAGCAGGAAGAACGCTTTAACATGCGTAAATGCAAATGAGGTCGACGAACCAAAGCGTGATAAATGCAAGCAAAGTACATGTAATCGAGAAATCATATCAGAATTATCGATATAATTTCCGCGTTAACGCGGCAAGTTGACAAATTATCATAGTTGAACGTAACGACAACAGGGTAGAGATCTTGTCCGTTGAAGGATTTTCGTTAAGGGAAGAAAAATAGTCTCGCGTGCCTCTTCATGTTTCATGGAATGCTCTCCTTCATTTATCGTCTCGGCAAGTTATCCCGAAATTATATTTGGAATATAATTTTCGTCCGCTGAGAAGTACTCTTAGAGATTCGTTAAACTTCTCGTCGAGCGAGAGAGAGAGAGAGAGAGAGAGAGAGAGAGAGAGAGAGAGAGAGAGAGAGAGAGAAAGTCTTCTTTCAGGCTGTAACGGGGATTGCATGGCCTAATAATGTAGCATTATGATGTTACTGGAAGTAGAATCCTATTAAGAATAGCACGCTAATGCTGCGCAAGGGTGTCGAGGCATATGGAATAAAATCGCTTGATGCCATTAGTCCTGACTTTGTAAATAGTTTTCGCTTGAGGAATAACAACGCCGACACGATACCGAACCGAGGGGTTGTAACCCTAAACCCCCCGTGCTTGCCATTCTTCGCGAGCGTCGACGTAGCAAAGAATGCTCTCGTATGGAAGGAGTCGATTGTGATCGATCACCGGGGATTGCTCTCTTCAGACCCTTTCACGAAAGGGTTAGACGCCCGCCGCATCGGGGCTGAAACGGTCGCCCCGTTATTTGTTTTGCGCGAGAAGATTATCGCGTTATTATGCCCGGCGAGTCGAGGGTCCCGAAGATCTCACCCCTCCCGGTGCTCGAAGACACGCAAACACTTGGCTTCTCGAATTACATTCCCGGATTGAGAGACGACATGCCGTTTGATGCTGTGACCTTCCGGTATCCACGAAATCGAAACTTTCTCGATGGTCCTCCGAGTGAGGGCAGACCGTTAACAAATTGTCAAAATTTTCCAAGATCATGCAAACGCAATATACATTATAAGCGCTCGTTAAGAGCGCTATTTTTTAAATATCCCAACTGTAGTATCTCTCTTTCTCTCTCTCTCTCTCTCTCTCTCAAACAGCTGATTTTCCTCAAATTACCGAGGATGAGCTGACAGAATTCGTGTAAATTCTCGTTTGAGGACGCCGAGAATCCCTGGCAATCCACGCGCGATCCTCGCGATTGCCACAATGTCCGTAGGCAGTCGGATTCCATCGTTGTTTTGGCAAGAGAGATAGAAGACGATGAATCGAAGAGATGGCGGTGACTGCGGTTATGGCAGACTTGACAGAGCTGGAAGAGATAGACCGACCGCCTCGAAGGCTCGCAGAAGAGCCGTTGAACAGGGACAATGCTTTCATCATTGCCGCTCTTTCTTTCATTCCTCGCGTCCAAGGTGGCTCGCTCTATCCCGTTCTTTTCGTCTTTCCCTCTCCTTCTCTTCGCCTTCCTTTTACGCTTTTTTCGCCGCAAAGGATCCATTGTCATCGAGTTGTAGGTGGGTAAACCGTCAGCCGGTACGTATCAATGTCTGCTGCGCGCGGTAAGGGTTGGAGAGGAGCGGAAGAGGGGATGGATGGATTTTGTAAAAGTCCCTTCTTTTCTCTTCCGCTTCCTCTTGCTCAGCGTGCTTTCTGCCGATTGCGTTGTCCGCGTTCTCTCCCGACGTCGCGCTTCTAAAAGACAGAAAACGGCCTTTTATTTTCGCTCTGACCGCGATTACGTGTAATGCTTCAAGTGGAGAGTCTACGGCATAGATGAAAAGCGGGAAAGTTTGTTCTTATCTCGATTGTAGCCGCATCGAAAGGGAACGCTTAGGGAATGATGAAAAATTAATTGACGACGCACGGACCTAACGGGATTCCGTATCTTCTTTATTGTCTTCAACTTGACACGTGCCTTCCTTTGATGCCGCGGTGGGAATTTCCATGGCGAATCCTCCATTTTCATCCCATGTCCCGAGGATGAAGACATCTTCCGGAGTATTACCTCGCGATTGTAGGATGATTGTCGTCTGGGAGCCCCGCGGGAGACCGCCAGATGTTTCGCGGCGACCCAATCAGACGACCCCCGAAGCAGTGCGCGACAATCAACCATCAAACAATCTGTCACCCTCCGGAACGGTCCGGTTGCTTGGTTTGGCTTGGTTTGCGGGCTAAAACATACACACGCCCTTCACGGCACAACTCTTCAGCCTTTTCGTGGAGCGGATGCAAGTGAGCATATGCCGTCACGGCCGGTTTGATTATTTCGTGCGTCGTGAGATGTGAGGTTCGACGATTCGTTCGTTATGTCATGCCTTTCATATGTCTCTCACGTGTTTTCTCGCGTGTATCACCAGCCGCGATGTGGATTACAGAAACGTGGGTTTCTGTAATTGGAAATCTGTTGCATCTCCTTTCCAAGAATTTATTTGATGCACTTGATTCAATGATCCATGAAAAATATTTATCAAAGTTCTCTTCGTGCCATCTTCGTGCAGGACTCTTCTATCCTTTATTCATTTTGAGGTATCGGCAACCAATGTCGCTTCCAAGAAGTCATCAACGTTAAGTAGGTACGCAACGAGCGTCGCAAGGTTCGTAAGACCTCATGTTTGGATCGTCAAGAAGTTCGCGGAAGACGGTACGTGCGTTACTATAGGATCAGAGGAGAATGGAAGCTTGGCGTTTTAGCCGCCATAAAGGACACCGTAGCTAGGATCTTGTGGAGGACTAAGGACGTATCTCGTGGTATCTCGCACGGAAGGAAGCAAAAGACGGGGTTACGGCGTGCCTCGGGTCCTCGCTGCGCCATTCGGAAGCTCGTTTGATGGCCTGTTGTAGTCGTTATTGTCTCCAGACAGCATTTCGTGTCGCTTCATGGCACCGTTGACCACACATCCGATAACGATAGAGCCGAGGAATTGTTAAAATTCACCAAGAATGCCGCTCCTCCCCGTCGATCTTCTTTCGTTATTTACTCCGGCGTCCCTGCTCGCCGCATTTCGAGCTCACCCTTAGTCTTACTTCATCCCTCCCGCCATTTGGTGCTTCTTTTTCCTTCAGAAACGAGCAAGTCGCCAGCGAGCGTTGCGCGAGAACGACGAAGGTGGAACATAGTAACTAAGTTTTTATTGGGCAGTATATTACGCGGACCGGCGATGGCTTCCGTCTCGCCAGCGTCTAAGTTAAGCGGATAACCGTATATTTCCGAAGGGGGATCACGTGCGGCACCTGCGTTCCAATACTTAAAGGTATCTCTCCCCCGCCTCGTCCCTTGATAACTTTGTTCCGCCGGTTAACCGCATCCCTGTGCCCCTTATTACAAGTTCCGTCACTCGGAAGGCGCGTTCCGTTAAGGCGCGCGTACGTATACGGATGCATTCGTGTTTTTAGCACGAATGATTGACTGAGATAATCTAATATCCCGAAAGATCGAAAGAGTCCATTTTCGTGAGCACTTGGAGTGCTCGTTCATACATGTAACGACGATTATGGCGTCTTACTTTTCACTCGGCGCATTCGAGCATAGGGAGAATCGGTGTTCTCGCCTTTCTGGAACTTCGCTCTCTTACCTCTAATTAATTACCCTCCTTCCCCTAACACCTTAACCGGATTGCATTATATTAAATTTATAATAGTTTTCACTTCCCACGCGGTGTTAAAGCTTGTATCCCTCTTACCGGGAAGCAATTTACGCTAATTACAAACGCTGCCTAATTATACATCCGACCTCCTATCCTTCCTTCAGCCCCAAATCTCTCAACGCTCCTCCCTCGGCGTCTTTCATTCTGCCATCCAGCAAGTTCGCGAGGAAAAGCCCTCTTCGTTATAGCGGACGCATAGAGACGCCGTTTATAATGTACGAGTTACGCGCGTGTGTATACATGCAAGCACAATTGGCTCTAACGTTTTGCGTTCATATCAGAGCCGGGATGAGCGCGCACGACAATGCAATTGCAATTGACCGCTGTAACGTAATATTTTCATTGAGCGATCTAATTCCGTGTCCTGGGTTTTCCTAAATGCTCTCCTCGCGGTAGACTCCTTCTTTCGATAGGAGGAACTGTGCAAACTTCATGCACAGCTTTCGATATCCTTTATTACCGTTTAAAGGACGGTGCTATGAATTTCGGTCACGAGAAACATTCTTAATTATTTACCGCTCGCGATATCAATGGACGCGATTATTCATTCATGTTCGCTGCAGCGAGACTCGATGAATCCCGCGGACGGATAGCGTGTATCTCGCCAAGGTCGATCTTTGTTAATTCAGCTCGAAATACAGCGACCTGCTCGTGATTTTGTACTCGTCTGGGAGAACCGCTTGATTTTTAGCGGCGAAAGCAATATTCGGGAATATAGTTGTAAGCACTTCGAACCCACGGAGATAACCAGAGGATCTCTCGTCCCGCGGGACTTTGCATATTCCCGAATCTGAAAATATTCGCATGCAAAGTCCTCTCGGGGAGAGTCGGGAGGGGAGAAGGGGGGAGAAGTTTTGCGAGGAGTGGCAGCCGGGACCGGCCCGTTTATAATAAAGCGCAATATCCGAGGATTTTCTTAAGTTGCATATTCAATGATTTCCTCGGAGACTTCGGTCGTTGGTGGCGCGAGGGGTGAAACGGCGAAAGAGAAAGAGAAAGAGGGAGGATATGGGGGAGGGGAGGGAGGTAGGGGAAGGAGGTAGGGGAGGCAGAAGGGACTTTGTAGCGAGGGAGCAACGTAGAATTGGAATCGTTAAAACGAACCAACCGCACACATGCTTCTGCTGATGCTTCTGATGCTATCAAGATGTTTCTTCCACCGTCTTGGTCTGAATAAGGACAAATCATAAGGAACGATATCACACGATGATCAATGTTTAATATATTCGTGCGCGCGCGCGCGCGCGCGTGCGTTGTAGCGCTAACGCTCGACATGAATGAGAAATTAAACAGAGAATTAAGCAGAAATTGTACAAAGACCGGGGACACTTTATCGCAAGTCTCGTCGCGAGGATCGACAAGAGGCCTGGACCGCTGTACTTTTTATCACTAAAGTGAGGACGCGGGCAAAGTCGCCGGTATGACGTAGCGCGTATCGCGATGATGGGATTACGCCCCCATAATTCATCAGTAGAACGTTAATGCGGTGCTACCGATTCGGTCCTTAGCCCCGCAGATTGCCAACGCACTGATGCAGCGTGCGTTGCCGTGGGTGGCACCGGAACTTCAATTCAGCGTGGCAGCGGCCGGCTACATGATAAATATTGTTTAGCCTTGTCCGACGTGAGCCGGTAAGTGAAGCCGGGGTTCGTCGTGGCTGATGGTGTTGGATCGGGTGAGTGATGTCCAGGCGCGCGCCTCCCGTCAACGGGATAGGTCGGCGCGAAGGAGAATGATGATGACATAATGACATCGCAGTGGGCGAGCAATAGCTGACATCCGCCACCGAATATTCTAAATCACTTGCTCGCCCTCGTCCTCGCCGTCGTGGTCGTCGTCGCCGTCGTTGTTGCCATCGCCATCGCCACCGCCATCGTCGTCGTCGTCGTTATTGTCGTCGTCGTCGTCGTCGTCGTCGTCGTCGTCGTCGTCGTTCTCCTTGTCACCGATGTTGTTCGCGTGCCTGTCAGCGTCATTCGCGTTTACGAGCCTCCGGCACCCGTTGCCTGTCCATCTCTTTGTTACCGAAATTCAGCCTCTGAAGCGCCGGTGAATGGGTAGTTACAGGATGTTCATTATGGAGCCGCGGAACGTAATGACGGAAGCGTAACGGTGATTACGCCGTGCTGCTGCACGCTGCGCTCGCTGGTCTATCAAGCGATAATCTCGTGCGACGACCCGTGCAGAGCTTCTATGAATCGCGCTCGAAGCGGTAAATTAGCAAACGTGCTTTTTATCGGAGAGCATCGCGAGATCGCGCGACACGCTTCTCTCCGTATCAAGCCGGTAAACGTCATTACCAGACGCGGGGAAGTGGGAAAGAAAGCGCCATTATTTCGTCGTTTCTCGGCAGCCTTGCCAGCGACTGACAACACAGCCACGTTTCGCAATGCGCTCGTTTAAACATGTAGAAATCTTCGATGCCACTTACTGACGATGGCCCGTTACTGACGATGACGCGGTACTATCGGCCGAGGGGAGTCGTTTAAAGGCACCAATACGGTTCACGGTGGCGTGGAATAAGGGCATTCCCCGGCGCCCTTCTTACAACGCCTTGTTCCTTCTTCCAGCCCGGCTATACCGGAGGTACAGTTACCGGTGCAAAACGCGGGAGGCCGTATCGTGGAAATTCTCCCTTATTCCGGGAGGGTAGGGCGAGGGAGAAAGAATGCCGGGGTCTATGAAAAATGATGACGCGGCGCTTGTAAAAGAAATGAAATCGGGCCCGCCGAGGAAAAAGAAAGTGGAGTCTGCCGGTGGGGTTGAAAATCGAAGGGCGGCGACGAAAGGCAGGGTGAGAGAGGCGACGGATTCAGGGGCTGCCGAGTGGAGAAAAGGGAGCTAATTCCAAGTGTCAGGAATAATAGTGTGCCGTCATCGAGCTGACGAGGATTATCGAGAGCTTGTCGCGTGTCGTTCTCAAATTTGTCCGCTGATCGACTTCTGCTACATATATTTAATAATCAATTGAAAGAGAGAGAGCGAGTCCCTAATTTACTTTCCCCGCGAAAAAGAGAGACTAGCCATCGAAGCGGTAATGCCGGCAGGATAAAGAGAAATTGTAGAGAAAAGTAAATACGTGATTTATTTTTCATATTGTTTATATCGTTTATATAAATTAATTTATTTCATTTTTTTACTCTCGTCGATAATAAACGGTGTTTCTTGTGACCAGATCTTTCCCGAAGAGTGATTTTCATTTTTACTTATTAAATACACGCTACATGAATGCTGCTTAATTTGCCTCTATTACATGAAAGTAATTTCATTTTCTCTAAAACGATCACATAGTCGTACAATTACCGTAGACGGTAATTGGCCTACGCGGACTCGTAAATGCCGCAGGCTGCAGCCATAATCCAAACTGTTACAGTTGATCAGCAATCATCACGAAGACAGACATCGAAAGTGGCCAGGCTTTTAATGAGTAGTCACGTGGTTGGCCCGATTCCCACTAGGATAATTTAAAAGCCCATCTTTCGCGTGACGTCGTCAAACTTCAGCAACGTACATCTCTCCCCCCCCCCCCTCTCTCTCTCTCTCTCTCTCTCTCTTTATCTTTTTCTCAGTCTGTTTCTTCCGATCGATGTTGTTCGCCAGACACGAAACATGACGAGACACAACGATTATTCCGCGTGGTCCTTCGCCTTTATTCTCGCTCGTTAATTGCGGCAGCGTTTCAGGCGCGCGGAAAGTTTACTCCGACTCCCCGAGTTTCGGATTTTAATCGAATTCATTTCGTTTTGTGTCTTCCGCATCGATTCCACGTTTTCGGGTTCTTGCCACGCCTCCATCCGCGATGGAGCACTTAGCATAACAATGGGAACGAGAAAGCACGTGGAATCGTGAGGAGAGGAGGAACGGGAACGGTGAGCGCGTGCGGCGATGCGCATTTTGACAAATCGCTTCGTTCCACGTCCTTCGTTGCAAGGGCTCCCTTTTTTGATGTCCTGGCGGGGCTCCACGTCTAATTCTCCGGAATGTTTTCGGCCCGACGTCTCGCTGGGTCTCAGCTTGCCTCCATCCACGCCGGGTAGTTTCCTCCTCTCCTCGCCTTTTTGGTCCACGCGTTACGCTCTTTCGAATCCCTTTATATCAAATTTATCAGCGCCCCGCGGATAAACGCGCGTATCCCCGCGACATCCTTTACGGTGCACGGTGTTCGTTTCCGCCGAAGGAAGCATTCCGCGTGCGCGCGCGCGCGCGCGTTCATGCGCGTATGCGCCACCGGATTTGTTTTCTTCAACGAGGAAGACTGGGAGGAACTTTGTCCAGTCGTAAGCGAGATATTCTGAAGATGAAGATGCCACCGAGTTACGTCTTCCTATCGCGATAACTTTACGCGGCAAATTACCTTATAAAAAGTTTTCTACCTTTTATAAGGTGAAACTTGCCACTGAAGCGCAATCGTTCAAGATAACGGAAAGTACGCGCGCGGTACGCGACGTGGCAGGAACGTGACCCAGAAAAAGCCCTGTCGTCTCCCCATTTTCATTTTCCCGTAGCAATAGTTCATTAAAAAGGTGTTTCAGGAGCAATTCCATGAGCTATTAGGTAGCCTCTATCACTCCTCCGGGTGCCATTTTCCCCTCCCTCCCTCTCACCGTTATCCTGGCCACGAGCCCATTTTCTGCCTGCGGGAGTACGGATTCAGCACGGGCATTACGACGGTTACAAGATCGGCCGGTACCACCGGGGAAGGAGGTGGAGACGTCGTCCCGAAAATCCTTGCGCTCTCGGTTTAAGATTTATGCGTCCCGATAAAATTTCCCCGATCATTCCTTCGTCCGGCTAAACCTGACAGAGGCTTTTTAACAACAACGAACGTCCGGGAGAAGGACGTTCGTCGAGCGCAATTTGTCGCGGTGCGGTGAAATCGAGATTCAAACTGCCGGTAAGAGGATATCGAGAAACGTTGAATAAGTAAGCAAACAACACGTGTTCAACAAATAAAGATAAAATTAATTGAAAATGCGACCTAATGATTCTGATAGCGGATGAATTCGGTGCGGATAAAAAATTCAAGATAGGATATGAAGCGAACTTTTTGAACGGGAATGAAAGGATCGTGAAGAGTGGCGGAAGGAGCACGGCGTGTCCGAGTTGATAAAACCTTCTCGAAAGACGGAGGCGAGGGGCGAACGGAACAGCACCATTTATCACGCGGTGGAACCAGGTGTAGAGAAAGGAGAGGTCGATATGAACGAAGGAAGCGGGTGAAGTAATAAACTCGCGGAGAGAGGAGCGGCAGAATGGAAGAATCGGAGAGAACGGAGATCTTTTTGCCAACTTTTGCAGTATATATCACGCGAGGGACGGAGACGTGTGTTGGTAAACGCGTTAGTAAACGCGCCGTGTAACGGATTAGAATCCCTAGCCGTGTGACATGTCGGATTAATTTAACTAGGCGAGCAATTCCACCGAGCGATCTCAAGGGCAGGCACGTCAGCGATTTATGAAGAGATTACGGTATTTTTACACGGAACACTAATAAATGTCCCCGCAGCGCCACGCTGCGTAACGATAGCTGTAACGATGCCGGCTGCACCGATGCTCGCTCTCTTCTCTTTTCTTCGCACGGTGTTCCTCGAGGGCGTTTCTCAAGGAATATCCTAAAACGTGGCGCGAAGCGGGTCATAGTATAACGAGGTGATTACGCGAACCCTGCTATCCCCCTTGGGTCCTCCTTTGAGGAGGAGGGTCCGCAGAATTTTGCCTGAGCCGCACAAGGAAGTCGCTCCGGGGTAATAACGCGTCATCTCCGGAAGAGGCGTCCGCGTAATTATACGGTAGCTAGCGGCCACCTTTCCTCTCCTCCTGCTTGCTTCCTCTCGTCTCCACTCGCCTCCGTTAAACTGTAAACTCGCTGGTCCTGCCGGCTACCGGTCTTCCCTATAATATGCCCTATTCCTCATAACGTAATAATGATACGAGGGGACGAGGCGGCTCGCCATAATTCTTCCAATTTCCAACTTTCCGCGGGATCATATATCTATCATTTGGAACAGCCCGCTTCGCTGTGACGTGGGTTTCTCCATTGATCAATTCCTCGCGAGCTACTTACTTTCGCCAGCTCCCTCCCCTTCTCTTCTACGTACGGGGGGCTTGCGCTGCAACGCAAGCTGATCAGAAATTGGTCAGAAATTGCGAAACGCTTCGAGCGTTCGCGCGTTCGCAAAAATCCTTGCGCTCTCCTTGCTCGTTATCAAACGCGGGCCGCGTATAAATCGCGGCGCACGCCTACGCACATCCGTCCACACCAGATCCGAGAAAGTTTGCGATATAATAATAGCCCTTGCCCTTGCGAGATTCGGACTCGATTCAGACCGTGTCACGCGCGTTTACGTGCGTACATCAACAGCGGGATTAAGCGAGACGGAGAGAAAAAGGGAGACAGAAAGAGGGGGAGAGAGAGAGAGAGAGAGAGAGAGAGAGACGTCTCGCGAAAAGCGAAAACGATGCTAAAGCAGACTAAACAGATGCATAAATTTCGATTTCCACCAAGCCGGATGAATCAAGCTAATCGTCCAGCAGTTAGTTGCGTTCTGCTCGCGACTTATTCGCGAATACCGATCCGCATCGCCGAGCATGTCGCGCATCCTCGCGCGGGCAATCAATCGAGCCGATTCTCACCGAGGAAGCTCCGGAGAGCGAAGCTTCCTGCCGCCTCGGGTGTCTCATTATCGCGCACTCGCAATTAGCGGGCGTAATAGAATAACGCGCCTATTCGTCTTCCTCGCGAGGTCGACTCGCAAGCCGGGCGCAAGTCCGACCTGGGAGCGAATAGCAGCAACGCGGTGCGCGCTCGGTACCTCGTAATTATTCTTGCATCCGGTTCACCAAAGATAACTCAGCCTGGCCGATCGGCGATCGGCGAGCGCGCATATACGCGATTCCCGACACGGGCTTGCCTCGGGTTACCCCGCCGGTACATTATTACAGTCCATCAAGACGCATTTAGCTTGGAGTCCTCGCTCGCGCCAGACTATCCAGCACGACCGCCGAGTCGCGAGTAGCTCATTATCGCGGTAAAATTAAGGCGGCGATCCATCTTGCCTGTAAAATTTAGCGACGCCATGTACGAAACTGGATTCAAGCAGCAGCCAGCTGGGAAAGTGCTCTCGCGCTTATGCGAGTGTCCTCGCAGCGGAGTACGAGGTGCTCCAATTCCAGATATATACCTTTCGACAGCGTGACGATGAAATATTAAGAGTGCCCGGAATCTAAGAGAGCAAGCATCTCGCCGCAACGATTGCTCCCGAGTACACGAAGAGAGCACGAGAGGATTACCTTCGCGTGAGTCATATGAGTCATCATCGAGTGCGCTGCTGATGCTCTCGTAATAGAAATCTCTGACGTGGCGTTCCGTCGTCGATATGAGACAGCGGTTGCCTTAATCTCAACCCCTTCCGCCCTCTCTTTTTCTCTCTTTCTCAGAGTTTATCACGTTTCACGAGAGGCGATGGGGGTCGCAGTTCAAACCGCCGGTCTACCACAAAAGCGTTGGCAGGCTGGCGCCGCAAACACGCCGCGCGAGAGCGATCGTAGAGAGAACGATATCTCTAATCAGCCGTTGAATCATGAGTGGCCGGTTAAAGCGCTTATCCATTTTGCTTTAACGAACTAGTGGCGCGTAATGCTAGTCGAGCGTTTGACACCTCGTTCAAGCGGACGATCGAGTGCGTCTACAAAGTGGACCGGCGCGAAAAGCGCGCGCGGTTCGTTAAATCGACTTGGTCCGAGGTGATTTCGCGCTCACGTGTGTGCGCGTGTGTGCGCGCGCGCGCGCGCGCGGAAGGGAGAGAGAGGGAGGGCCGAAAGCAGCGGCGTATTGTTTGCGGACTATTTCGAGAGCGTGTGATCTCGCGCGCAACAGCTGCGCTATCTATCACCAACAATGATTCAGTGATCGTACAACAGCGCTCCCGCCGCTCCGTTTATAAAGCGTAAACCGACGAAGGAAAGACGACGGCGGCGGCGGGAAGAGGAAAGGGGAGAGGAAGAAAGAGAACGGCAGCTTGGCTCGTGCCACAGGCCTGTGATCTTCAAAGTACGGGCGAACCTTTTATCCTTGGCGGCCAACCTGCCGCCGTTACGGACGTCGCAACGCTTACGTTCCCGGCGTCGTTTAAAGGATCCGGATCCAATTTCATAGCCGAGGCATTGTTCCTCGCGCCATCCTCCCCCGCCCCCGCCGAGCCTGCCATTTTTCTTTCGCGTAATATTCGCCGTTTCCTTCCGCGGTCGTCCCGACGCCCGGTCTTCCTCCTCGATATCCTTTGAATTACGCTGTACTATTAACGCCTTCTGCTCGGACACGCTCGAACTCATAAAGGAAGAGAGAGAGAAAGAGAAAGGGAGAAAAAACGGGATTCTTCACGTTTTACTTTCATGCGTTTCGTGCGGTTTTATCGCCGGTACGAACGATACGCGATCGTAAATCGCGCACGGAACATTTCCGTATGAGCGCGAGGCGGAAATTAATGTAATGGCGAACGAATGCCGGTAATGGTAGGACGTTTTTGAAGCGCGCGGATACACGCGGATATCTCCGTGCGCAGATTGAAGCGAGATATTTCGTTGAGAGATTGGATGCAGCGTGCCTACGCGGCAGTTTAATTTATATCGCGCGACGCGCGCACGCGCGCGCCGAGCAGCCGCGAATTTCGCGTTCGCCCTTCTCCACCGTTTCTCGATTTACGGTTTTCATCGCGCTCCTTGGGGAGGACGGGGGAAGCATCGGGAGTGAAATCGGTAAAAGTAATCGGATACGTAATTAAGAAACTCGGGAACGCGCGCGCGCTCTCGATACGTCTGTGTTCGTGCTCGCAATCGACTCTCGTCCCGTTTCGCCGACATCGCCGAGGAGGAATCGCGAGCACGCGAAAGTATCCCTCGCGCTATAACGCGATATAACTAAAAATTACGTTTACGATTCGAAATTCACGAGCCTCGGCTCTGCGTATAACGGTTACAATGGCGGGCACGCCTCTCTCGCGAGCTGATCCTCTGCGAACCCCGGCGCTCGCGGTCCATCTCTCTCTCTCTCTCTATCTCTCTTTCTTCCTCGGTAAAACGCCACCAGTTATTCAACTCTTTACGACATCTCTACGATCGTAAACGGATGAACGACGCTTCCCGATGATGACAGCGCGAATGTTTCGCGTACGGGCGGAACGAAAGCGCCGGAGGTAGATTTTAATCCGTCTGCAGTTACGCTTTTAATGCGCCCTCGATGATGCGAGTCCGTCGAGGAAACATCCGCAAAGTTGATAGGACCGTTTATCTATCATCAGCCGTAAAGGAAAGAAAAGAGAGAGAGAGAAAGAGAGAGGGGGGGGGGGAGAGGAAAAAGAAGGACACTTTGCGTGCTGCGAAAAGTTGCGATAACTTATTCGCGTTTTATCTCTCTAATCCGAACTCGCGCGGCGCGCGTTATCCATCTTCGAGCGAAACAAGTACAACTCCGGGGCGGAAGGGAGGTGGAGAAAATAAGAAGGCTGATGATTTTATTTTCCCCGTGGCGGCCCCCATTCTTCTCCTCTCGGCCCCTCCGTCGTTTCCGCCCCCGCCCCCCGCCCCCCGCCTCCCCGCACCCCGCCGCGCTGGACTGCGCGATCTAGTCCGGATTCGGTTGGCGAGCTCGCTACGAGTTTCGAATCTCTTTTTCGCAAGGGTTGAAATACCGCCGGTTCGAGGCGTTTCCTCTTATCGAGTGGAACGGGACCTCGTGCGCCAGGAAAGAAAATGTAAATCAGGCCTCGGGGGTTAGGGGAGGACGGGTAAAACCCCTTCGCGCCTCCCCCTCCCCCGGCAGGCAGCAGGAGCTGCTACGTTAGAACGGGGGGATGAAGTCGATCGACGCCCGCGAGCGTCTGTGTATGCGTCTGTCTTTTATACGCGCCCTCGGCCGTGTGCGAGGTCCGTCGATGCAAATGCAACTCTCGTCGGGGGTTGGTTGTTTCGTCGCCCGGTGATATATCGCCTCTCTTGCGCACAAAACTCTCTCTCTCTCTCTCTCTCTCTCTCTCCTTCTTTCCCTTTTCCTCTTTCTTTTTCATTTTCTCTTCCTCTCCCTCTCTCTCTCTCTCTCTCTCTCTCTCTCGCTCTCGCTCTCGCTCTCTTTCTCTCTCTGTCTCTTCATCCCCGCCTATGCTCCAGAGAGCGAGCAAACTCGACGTATTTTCGAGCCCCGGGGGCCGAGGCTGCCGGGTCTCCGCTCCGGAGTCGTCTATTTTTTTTTTGTTCTTTTTGCCTTTTTATACGTCCCTCTGTTGGGAGCAGGCTTTAGGCGGAGCCGGACCAACGTCGCTTCTGTATTAGTTTTTACGAGGATAATACACAACGCTTAAAGGGATAAGGGATTAAACGCGGGCCGACCAACTGACCACCTACCCTTCCGCGTGTACGTGATATTATACGGGCGACGCGTAACATGTAGATTATCCGGAGCTGGGTTCGCCCTCCCCGCGAATGGATCCCGAGAAGCGATAAATTCGCGGGCGCGTCTCTTCTCTCCCGGAGAGAATCGATCGAGAATCCGGCCGGAATCGCGAGTCTAACGACTAACACGGGTGTTTATCGTTTACGTTGTTACTTGCTATTCATGAGACTCTCGGCGCGCTATCGATACCGCGACACGTCGCTGTGCCATTTTCAAGACACCTCGATGGGACGCGACATTACCGTCGCGCGTTACCTCGAATTCGCCGAGCAGCGAATGCCGCTTTCGAATTTCGTGATGCCGTTGCTCGCTATCACGGGAGGATGCGCTACGTAACGCAACGTTCGGCGAGGGAACGCTTCTTCCCTCGGAAGAAATAAGCGCGACATAAGGTACCGGAAGGGCGATCGTAGTCGGGCAAAAGCCGCGGTCGCTTAGCGCGGCCGCTTTGGGAGAAAGCATCATAAATAACGCCCGAACTTCGGAATCTACTCTCGCGTCCGCTCTCCCGTCCCCCTCCCGTCCTATCCTCCTGGCCGCCCGGCTTCGCCCGGTTTTTCTCTTTTTCTCGTCTCGGCTGTGTTTCAGTCCACGGATATCACCGCGCCGCTCCTCCTCCTCATCCCGCGGTGTGTTTTCTGCGGAAAGTGAGAGAGAGAGAGGGGCGAAGGGGACGCGCGCGCGCGCGCGCGCGCTTTTCGATCTCTCCCGGCAGGGTTTCGCGAAATATGAGTAAAAACTACGAATAAGAGGGTTGCCGCTGTGTTACATCCATAAATAACGGGACACGTGACAACCGAGCCGAGTGGCTGTCGCCGAGGTACTCGTGTATTACTGTATCTTCTGGGCTCGCGCGCGGGGTGGTGTTTTCACACGCACCGGCGGAATAAAAGGCGAGCTTCGCGCGAGCCCCGTCGGGCTTTTGCCGCTCCTCCCCCCGCGCTGTATAACAGCAGACCGAAAACCGTCAGCCTTGTATTTTCGCACGGTAGCGCTCGCTACTTGCGCGGGCGCGCGCGAATATATCGTTATCAGGGCGAGCAGGGTGATACGCGTTACACGGATCCTAATATAACTAACAGACAAATGATCGGCGCGCGTGTACGATTTATCAGTAACGCGCGCGCGTGTCCGGCGCGTAGCCGGCGAGTAAAGCGAGAATCCGTAATAATTGACGGTAACGATAAAATATTATTACCGGCCGCGTGCGCGTGAAACCGTCAGTTAATTTCTTTTTACGAGCGAGGGATACGGATTGCGCGGATACAGGAATATTATAAGCGGCTAACGAGCCGCGGCCGCGATGAATTTACGCTTACACATTTTTGTCAATGCTCCCGCGACAATATCGCGGCCGCATGATAGCCGCTAATGCGTATGCGTTTTAATGTGTATAGACGGCCGTGTCTCGCGAATCCGAAATACCCGGCGCGGGTATCCGCACGTGCCACGCATTTCGGCCTTTCGCCAGAGCGAGAATCGCGAGTTTCGCAACGTGCACGCCAGACTGCCGCGCTATGCCAAATAATATATGCCAACGCTAATACATAGGCGTAGCCTTACCTCCGCCTCCGCCTCCGCCCTGCCAGCCAGACAGGGGTAGGTAGCTTGTCTGGGGGTGGGGGGGGGAGGGGTGTACGCTGGCTGCAACGCGCCTGGCGGTATGCATCCTGTCTCTGCGCTTGAGTGCATGCTGCAATATTTATTCTTACCGTGCGGCAGTCGGCTTCTTACCTCCAAAGTGAAACATATCCCGTATCGCGAGCCGTGAAATACGGCTGAGAGAAACGCGGGCCTTTCGACCGTCATCCGATGTCACTCTCGGATCGCATTATTCGCGGATCCGTGTAGGAAGGACCGCGGAGGAAATGGAAACGTATCGACATGGTCATCTCGATATCGGATTAATCCAAGCTCGATTACATCGCGTATAGAGACGTTTAACGGCATATCGACGGCGTATAGACGTTAATAATCAGTGCATGCCGGAACGCTGCGACGAGTGCGCTGCGACATTACGCGAAGCGGATTACATCGACAGACGTAATCAGGCGCGGGATTACATGAAAGCGATATTTCGAAATCCGTCTCGCGGACGATCAAACGCAAGCAAACACCGACGCGCTAGCTTTCCGCTCGTTGCGAAGACGCAAATTCTAAATATCGATCAGCGGTTCGATCAGCGAGCCTTTCATCGAGCCGCAGTGTTGAGAAGGAAAGGAAACCGAGAGTCGGGAATCCTCGGCGGATTCGCGATTAGTCATCTCGAAGCGCCGAGTGCGAGTCGCGGGGTCATCGCGTAATACGAGCGTCGATGTAAGACAATGATTATCCGTATACGACCCCGCGGGGACTATTCGAGGCTTGTCGACACGGCTCGCGGCCGCCCGAGACATTACGTTAACACGCGGTCGCTCTCGATTCTTAAACGCCTGCGACACGGCAGCGCGCGGTTCATGTTTCACCTCGAGCTCTCGTCGCGTCGAGCGCGCTGCCGCGGCGGGAAAACGCGCGCGGAATGACGCGCGATGACGATCACGCGAACAGCGATGCGTCGCGATTATCCCGGCTGAATCCGCCGGGATCGTTGAATTTCTCCGAGGAATTTCACGTTTTCAACGGAGGAGCGGAGATTGCGTTCGGGACCTCTGCCGGCGTCACAGGAAACGAGGAAATGACGAACTCGCGAGATCCGAGTCTCCGAGCATGTTCGCTCGATGCGCGTTTTCGGTGTCCCTTCCGCGCTTTTCTATGTTTAATCTCGCATCGCTTTAAAGATATCCCATGACGAGATGCGGAAACGCGCGCCAGCAGCTCCGAATAGTCGCGCCTTTCGCCTACTCGAGATTCAGACTTGCGGATGATCTTATAGCTTCATCATTCAGTGCCTTTGCGCCAAAAGGAACCCTCTGAATGATGGGGTAGAGAGAGAGAGAGAGAGAGAGAGAGAGAGAGAGAGGTACAGTTAGTAACGAGAGGCTCGAGCGTGAAAGAAAGGGGCACTCTACCCTTCCATTTCCGCGGTCTTCTTGTCGGATCTTTTGTCGGGCCGTGAATTAGATCGCGTAATTCCGTTTGTATACGAAATGACACCGCCGTCCCGCGTAGCTGACGGTTAAGCAGCGAGCCTGCGCGAGCATTGTCAGCCTGTAATTGACTCCGATTGGAAGATTGGATTTGGATCGTCGCAACTCCCGCGGAGTGAATAAGCGCGACGACGAATCCGCCTCCGCGCCTTCCGGGCACTTCGTTAAGCTCAATTATCCGAGGAGGGATTATCGATATGAGTGCCAGGGGGCGGAGACGGCGAAGGCCGCTGTCGAATTTCTGCTCCCGCATCGGGGAGTGCCTTGGAAACTTTGCGTTGTCGGAGGCCGAAACTCGCGGCGAGATTCCCGATCTACCGCGCCGGCAGACCTCAACTTTTAATTAGTTTCGCGTTAATTAAAAATTGGCTCATCTTGAATTTTTCACGGCGGAGATAGAAGGGCGGAGGGATATCGATTCTCTAGGCAACGGCATGCCGTCCGTTGGAATTTATTCCCTGCGATTCTCTCGCGGAAACTGTACGCCCTTTTGCGCGCATCCCTCTCTCTCTCTCTCTCTCACTCTCTGCGAAGCTTGCGAACAACGTAAGCAGATCCGTGAAACCAATATTGACGCGGGCCGATGACTTGAAGAAATATCAAGACTTACCGCAATTGTGTTCCATAAGACCGTAAAACGCTGTCATTAGGCGCGAATGCGGTCGCCGGTGCCGCTTGCGGTTAGCCCTCCTTTTCTCTCGTTCCTTCGCGCGCCGCGCTTCTTGAGGCCGCGCATGCACGCCGCGTAGTTTTTTGCGTGCGTGCGGTTTATTCCAGCAACGAGGATACGTTTATGCCTCCGCCCCGAACGCACGCTTTGCGGCGTGGCCGCAAAACGTCGCCCATTTTAACGACTCTTCCACGTTCACGTGTTGCACGCCAATCCGGAACGAGCGTCCGCGATTATTGCCGCGTGTTCCGCGTGAAACGGTGCCGCCGCGAATTAGCGGACTAATGAAATATTCGCCTGTTCATTTCTTTTTTTCTTTTTTTCTTTTTTTTTTTTTTTTACCGTTGTTAACGTAAACCGAGCGAGCGTAAACACGCTGCGGACATTCCGCTTGCGCTGAATACCGGCAAGAGTTATTAGAGAACGCTTGGAGCTTCCTTTTGGGATTAATACGCGAGAGTCTCTGTAAAGCAAGTTAATTATGACAGCTATTGAGCGACGTATCTCGACGGGATTAGTATTCTTGCGTATGAATTTAAATAAAATAACGCCGTCCTCCTCCCTCTCTGTCTCTCTTTCTCCGCTTCTCTCTTCCGCTGATACGCCGCTGTTACCGCCTTTCATCTTAATGCGAGAGCTTAGTCGCGCTTTTGTACGCGATCTCTCCCAGCTTGAGCGCAGAATTTCGTCGCGTCATCGTCTGATGACGCTGGTACATCATTTCTGTCCGCGTCACAAGGAGCTGAAGAGCCACGCTGTGTCCATCGCGATATGACCTAGCGATTACGAATATAACGCGATCCTTAATTGACACGTTGGGACTGAAGCGTTAAGCACTTTGATAAACCGATAAGCCCCAGCGTTTCGCCTCTCATGTGATCCAAATTGAATGCGGATTAGAAATTCTTCCAGTTACGTGAATTCTCCAACGATATTCGCGTCGAGCGAATAAACATGGAATCATATTTAAATAGGATCAGAAGTCGTTTAAATAATGACGATGGAAATAAATAATACGCGTTCTCGATGAAAATCCATGCGTGCCTAATCCTTGCTTTCTTTCTCCAGCTCTTTTTCTCTCCTCTTTCTCTCGTGAAAAGTCTCTCCATCTCAGGTCCGACTCGTCCGTTCGGCTCGGTCGATTCCTTTTTCTGATAGGCGCCTCTTTGGACTCCTTAGGCGCGACTCGGCGCATTTTCATCCGACGTTGAGCGTCTGCGAGAAAGAGAGAGAGAGAGAGAGAGAGAGAGAGAGAGAGAGAGAAAGAGAGAGAGACCGCAAGGAGCAAAAAGGAAGCGGCCGGCTTCGCCGATCGTCCCGTGGTGAATCAAGTTGTGTCGCTCGTGCGGCGGGGGGTCGGTGCTCGACAGTATCGCTCCTAAAGCATCGCTTCCATAACGCCGGCACGGCACGGTCCGATATCTTAAAGAAAGACTCGGTCCGGGGAGCAGGTGCGACGAGGAAGGAGCTAGAGCCGGACGGGAGCCGTCAATAATCGTTAGATTCGCGTGCAATTATATCCGCATTCGTTAGGCGTCACGGTGCTGGAAACAGTCATCGTTGACGGTGCAAAGAGACACACCGCCGAGGACGGATCGTCGTTTGAGAATGCCGCGATCGTTCGCCCGATCGTCGGGAATTATCGGTCGCGACGTATTAATACAAATCGGATATCGGAGCGCTGGACTATCCGCTGGCGTTCCGCCGGCTATCAGCATTTACCTCGCGGATGTGCGCATGTGCGAGCGTTATCCCGAGCTGAATGAAAATTGACGGGATTGATGAAATTCGGATAATCGCGAGCGGAAGTAAAAGTTGTCGCTTTCCTGACGATCCTCGTGTCGCGGCAGAGCTACTTCACCGTCCGTTGAATTATTGCTGCTCCGAGCATCGATTTTTGCACGCGTCGCATTTTCCAGCTTACGTGCGAACCGGCCAGACGACGACGACGACGACAAAGACACCGGAGAATATCTCAAGCGTATTCAGCGCTTACCGCATTCGCGGTCTCCTCTACCTAACGAGCAATAAACGCTCGCGCCGTACCTCGTCTGCCTTTCGCAGGGCTGCTCGCCGAGTTATGCGTCGTCCGATAACGAACGTTCGTCCCACGAATATCAAAGATCTTCTTCTGGACTCTCGTCCTCTCTTCCTCTCGCGTTTGATCTCCAATCTACCTGCGCCTCGGTCCTCCTGTGCCGTCCGGCAGCAACCACTCGGACGGACCCCCCCCGTCCCGGCATCGAGTGGATTTTTTGGTACGCGGACGATCCTGGGAATGGTGGTGCATCGTTAATAAAGAATACGCCGTGGGCACGCATGCCATTGGCGCTCGCGAGCCACGGCAAGCGCGCGGCATCTCGTTATTCGATATTAATAACGAGCCGGGGCTCAGCCGAGCGGAGAAGCGCACTTCTCTTCTCTCTCTCTCTCTCTCTCTCTCTCTCTCTCTCTCTCTGTCTCTAGATTCGAATCGTTATAATGATCCCGCTCGCTACCGGTTAAAACATTCCTCGTCGTCGTTGCGCGCCGGTCTAAGAAGAGTGTACCGCAACGTAGCTGACGTCGCTGCTGATGCTGTTGCTGGAGCTGTTGTTGGCGCGGTCATTTGGTACTTCTAATCACGTGCCACTCCACCCGAGTTATAAATGACTCCGCGCTTTCATCTCGTGCTCCGTCTTACCTCCACGCTGCCGCGCCATTTGCCCCTGCCTTTCTTTACCTTTTTTGCCATTGTTATTATTTCGCGGCCGATCCTCTGCCCCCTTGGCTTGTAAAATTGTACAGCCCGACGACAAGGAAGATGAATACCCGCCGCGGCGACGACGAAGATTCGCCCCGAGTTTCCGGAGCACGCCGGGACCGCCGTTATCCGTCCAAGTTGACGGCGATAGCCGGCGCGGATAAGACACCGGCAGATTCGCAGGGAAGATAAGTAACGCGACGAGAGAGGCGTAAATCACAGTCGCGCCGCGTGTCGGATCGTTTCACTCGCCTCGGCTGCTCTTACGATCAGCCGCGTTCGGCCTCTCGCGTTTTTTCCCGCGTGCGGATTCTCTCCTTTCTCTCCTTATCGCGGCACGATAAGGAGCCGTCCGGTTATCATCCTCGCGATGCCTCGCCCTGTCATCCGGCATGCCCCGTTCGCGTACGCGTGCGAAACATTATCGGCGAGAGAGCGAGAGAGAAAGAGACAGAGAAAAGAGAGAGAGAGAGAGAGAGGGAGAGACACGTGGGAGGAGGAAGAGCCAGCCTCCCCGGCTCTCCCATCCCCGTCCGAAAAGAGACACGCTCTCGCGATCGCGGTTCGCATGGCTATCGAGGGGACTGCATCTACGAGCGACGTGGCCGCAGCGTGGCCGTGGATCAGGATCGAGCGAGTGTTGATCCACACGCGCGCGCGCGCGCGCGCAAGAGAGAGAGAGAGAGAGAGAGAGAGGTGCACGGGTCACATTCCACGGAGCATTATTCCCTCGCTCACATCGAAGACCAACAAAAGGCAGCTCCACTCAAAAGGCACCCTCCTTCTCTACCTCCTCTCTCTCCCCCCCTCCYCCCCYCCCCTCCCCCTCCCTCCCGCCGTCTTTTCTCTGCCTTCCACGCTTCTTCTTGCCTCCTCGTTGCCGGCCACGGCGGCCCTCATTAATAGTATTCACCGGAGTGGATTCCTGCTTGATCGCGCCGTAGCGGGCGCGTTATGCTCGCTCCTCGGATGCGAGACGATCTCCTCCACCCTCTCCCTGGTCCTCTTCCCTTGCTTCCCTTGTCCTTGCCGTACTTTCACCGCCGCCGCCGCCGCCGCCGCCGCCGGATTCTCCAGGTAGCGTATTTAAAGTTTCTAACGAACTTCGGATGATACATGGGTCTGCGGGATTAGTTCGGCTAGCGAGCGGGGACGCGCGCGCGCGCGCGCGCGCGCGAGATCTTTGGAATCTCGCAGGATTCGATCCATCTTCCGGTCATCCGCGGGAACATTTATCCCGAATTTCGGAACTTTTATCATCTCACGTGGGAATATCCGAGTCGCGGTTAACATTGTTAACCGTTAGGGATTCCCGCTGGTCCCGCACGGGTTTGAGAACGATGATCGGACATTGTCGCGTTTCGCGTCTGTGTACGGCCGCATTGGGCGCAATTGGCTCGCGTTGGAAGACGCGGAACGAGCTCTGCAGCCTTGCGAGCAAGCTCGCGCGATCAACCTTCGGTCGTTTCCCGCGGATGCTCCCGAGAAAGGTGCGCATCGATGACACCGCGTGCAGAGCAAACGTAAGGATACACCCACATCGCGTGACAGCGGGGGTAGCGACGGGGGGCCGCGTGATTTGTGGCCATGCCGCCAAGTCACACAGCGGCTGATATATTTTACGGTCGGCCGTCCACCGTTCCTCCTTCCTCGTCTTCTTCGTCGCTCTTCCTCTCTTCCTCGCCAACGCGTTGCTTTGACCCGGGCGAAGGGCCCAGCAGCCGACATTGTGCCGCGTACACGAGCGGTCAGCCGTCTTTACACGCGGCTACAACGTATTTACATGAAAAAGGAATCGCCTCGTCTCTTTCTCTCTCTCTCTCTCTCTCTTTCTCTTCCCGTCTCGCGGTGCATCCTCCTCTCAACCTCCGGAGGAGATCTCTCGCGCTCCCGCCCCCGTGAAGCTTGACGAGGCGCCTCTCCCCTGCCGCCGCGCCGCGCCGCGCTGGGGATGCCTCCAGTGTAAACACGGTTCATCATTATCGCCGGGGAGCCTATATTTCAAAAAGTACAGCTCGCTGGCCTTCTCGGATCGCCCATCCCGGATCGCCCTGATCACCAACGCCCTGAACGCTTCCTCATCTTCCACCGTTTTACGGTTTCCGTCGGAACAGCCCGATACCGATCTCGCGTCCGTCAACGTCGCGCGCGAGTGATATCTCGCGCGCGGCGGAGATATGATCACGCGATATCGTCCCCGGTAACGAGCGCGAACGGAACGCTCATACCCGGCAGAGAATTTCGGAAGACCGTTAATCGGGGCCCCCGCGGATCGCGAGGGGTCGAGTGTCGCAATTAGGGAACTCGTTCGCCGCACGCCAACGCGAACGAGATGGTACCGAACGGCCGCATTTTCTCGCTCGTATCACGCTCGTCGATTATCGTTATCGCGCGCCGCGCGGATTCCCCCTCTCTCCCCGCCCGGACCGCAGTAAGCGTACGAAAGAATTTAGACGCGCTCCGAGTATTATCGGGATATCCACGGCGAGATAGCCGGGGGAACGGTGTTGGAAAGACAGGTTGGTCGCCGCGGGGGTCTACCGCGAAGAACGCATGCAAGCGAAAGGTGGATACAGGGAGAAAGAGAGAGAGAGAGAAAGGGGGGGGATGGGGAGAGCGAGGTGGAAAAAGAGGAATAAGACGAACCCGCGCGCGAGAGAGAGAGAGAGAGAGAGAGAGAGAGAGAGAGAGAGAGAGAGAGAGAGAGAGAGAGAGAGAGAGAGAGAGAGAGAGAGAGAGAGCGCGCGGCGCGCGCGGTATATCTGTATAAGCTCGTAACGCAGGCAACACCAGCTCGCGTATACGTGTGCAGGCGAGCGCGCGAGCGCTAGTACGTATGCACTTGCGCGTTTTTGCCTCGGCTGCTTTTTAATGCTTTTATGCCCACCGCGGAGGAGCTATCGGGGATCTCGCGTCGTAAGTCTGGAACTTTATGTTTGCGTCGGCTAACCTTCCTCCTTTACCACCCCGCCTTAACTTACGATTCCCCGGCATGCCCGTAGAGCTTGCTCTCTCGCCTGGTCGCCTTGCTTGAGACGTCTTACGTCGTCGTTCTCGTTGCCCTCCTCCTCCTCCTCCTCCTCCTCCCGCTCCCGCTCCCGCTCCCGCTCCACCACCCCCTCCACCACCCCCTCCCCTCCCGTTGCCGTTCTCACCGTCGTCTTTCCCATCTTTGTCGTTCTCGTTGTCGTTCTTGTTGTCGTTGTCGTCGACGTTGTCGTCGGTGGCGGCTTCGACGGCGCTCACGGTGTACGTACACGTACGGTACCTTATCCGCCACTCTTCGGCAGCGAAATTTTCTTCGGTGCATAAATTGTTCGCTCTCTCGCCACCGCCACCGCCGCCGTCGAAGCTGCTTTTACCTCTCTCGCCGGAGATGCACCTTAAAAACCTCCACGATTGACGAGCGTCTGCCGAGTTAGTTTCGAAATGTTTCTTGAATTAAAATTATCTCTCGGGGTTTATGAAAGGGAGAGAAGAGAGAGAGAGAGAGAGAGAGAGAGAGAGASAGAGAAAGAAAGGGAGAGGGGGAAAGCTCTTAGGCCTCTCCAGCCGTTTAAATTACGGGACATTGCAAAACTCTCCAGATAATGATTAATTTAACGCAGCTGAAGGAGAATTGCGAGAGTTGCGAGAGGAAAGGAGAGAGAGAGAGAGAGAGAGAGAGAGAGAGAGAGAGAGAGAGAGAGAGAGAGAGAGAGAGAGAGAGTTTACACCGATCTGATCATGTATAAATAAATTTTTATATATTACATGCGCGGAAGAGGGGGAGGAAATGGATAATTAAAATTCAGTTTGCATTTCGATAGCGATGCTATTCATAGATATCGATGTCTCGGCTTGAGAGAGAGAGAGAGAGAGAGAGAGAGAGAGAGAGAGAGAGAGAGAGAGGGAGAGCAAGAGATGAGCGGAGTAAGAGATGCATAGAGGGCAAGAGAGAGGGAGGGAGAGAGGAATGGCAGCGGCAGGCTTACAGACCCTCAGCCATTCTCGAAGCCACTAATGTATGTAATTGATCTATTGTGCGATGCATTAGCCCTACGGGCACCAGATAGGTTATAGCAAGACCGAGGGGTGGATGGGTGAAGGAGGAGGAGGAGGAGGAGGACGAGGAGGAGGAAGAGGAGGAACTTGATGGAAATGGGAGAAGGGCGAAGAGAGAGAGAGAGAGAGAGAGAGAGAGAGAGAGAGAGAGGGGAGGAGAAATCCGTGAATGGGAAATGGATTTCAGCAGCTTCTCTTATTAGTTCTTTGCGTCATTAGATTAGGCTAATGCACTCTAGTCTCTCCATCACCTCCGTCTACACCCTCTACACCCTCCTCGCTACACCTATCGGGTTCTCTTCCCTTCTCGTTGGCGCGCGTGCCGCTGAATGGCATTGTCAACGACTCCTTCCGTCTAATTTCCCAGAACGGCGTCCGCGCAACGATTCGGCATCGTTTTCAATTTGATGGAATCTCATTTAGCAGCGTAACAGCTGCCAGAGTAACGAATGGAGGAAACGTGAATTCGCTCGAGCGAATCGGCGGAGTGCGAGGAACCGCGTGTGCGAGCCGCAGTCTCGCTTCGTCGATGACCTTAATTCACGCGCGGTGCATCCGCGAGAGTCTCTTCGTCGGCGGATATATCGTGTGCACTTGTCCAAACCGGGCGTCGTGGCACACGCTGACATGCCCAGTCGGAGGAAAAGGAGACCATCCCTTTATTAATTCTGCGCGAACGATGCGGTCGGCGACGCAATACCGCATGCCGGCTTGAAGAGCCGCAGCGCGCGCAGTTAGGCTTGTCGACACGTCATCTCGCATGACTCAAAGCAACCCTCGCGCGGCTCTCGTTCTCCACGGGGTTAGACGTAACAGTTCGTGCGGTCTACCGCAGCCGGGCTATTGACATATTTTGACTTTGTCGCTCCAGGTGAGCCCATTCCGTTCCTTTTTCCGTCCCTTTCTTCGCTCCCCCTCTCGCAGCGTTGATATTCGCGTTCGTTACCTTGTGCGGTTACGGAGTGCCCTTTGCAATTATCCGAGCAGATTCCGTGCGCGTGGGGTCTCCTCGGGGCGACTGCCGATTACCGCTGAAGAAGTGGAGACGGAGTCGGCAACAACGGAGGGAAGAAAAGAACGGAGATGGTGCGGGCGTGGGTAACAGATGGACGTAATTGGAGGAGGATGCCGGGAATTACGCGATCGCCGCAAGACGGACGAGCGATTCCGAGATATCGCGACGACTCCACCGCGCCGAGCGTCCCTCCCAAACCCTTTCCCATCCGCCCTTTCCACTTCCCTTCTTCGATGTATACTTATCGTTAGCCCGAGGATCCCGACCGCACGAGCAGCGCGCATCACCCGTCGTGTGACTAATCGTCCCTGCGAAACTAACCGGATTGTCTAATTATCCAGTCCAGACGATCTCGATCTCGATTCTCCCCCGAGTTGTATCGACCCTTTCGCGGCGATACAACCCGGCCTTCTATCCTCGGACGCAAGTCGCGGCCGCAAGTATCGGCCCGATTTAACGCGGCCGCGAGTTGACTCGCGTTAATCGCGAAAGAGAGTTCTACCCGAAAGCGTCGCGACAATCGAGAAAATTGAGAACTGCCTCGGCCGATGCACTTTGCAAACGCGTTTGAGCACTCTCTCTCTCTCTCTCTCTCTCTCTCGACTCGCCCGGCTGAGAAAACTATTATCTCGAGTTGATTATGATTGCATGACTATGAAATTGCGCGCTGCGAACGGAGGCCGAGAAGCGGGCAGCGGACGGTGGCAGCGCGCAAGGGTGGAGGCGGATGGCGGGCTTGCATGACTTCGAGTTTCTCCACAACAATCGTAACTAGCTTTCGGTAGTGGCGGAGCTTCTGGGGTGGAACCAGGCGGCGTCTTCCCACGTCAGCGTGACGGACAGGCAGCAGCCCCGGGCGGACTGACAGACAGCGCGACCGGTAGCTCGTATTTTATTCAGTGGCCTTAGCGACCGAACAATTACGAGTGTTCCGCGGATTCGTAGCTCTGCACGCACCGGCGATAGCAACCGACCAACCGAACAGGATGCGAGCCGACCGCGCCGCTCGGCTGCAGGATACTTCGATTGCGACGGATAATTATCGTCGAGCGATTTGTCGGTCTTCCAGAGTGAGAAAGAGAGAAGAGGCACGAATCCACCGGTGCGCGTCCGCCCGCCGGTATTTCCGCGATCTTATTGGACGCGTACGTGTAAGCACCGTGTCTAATTTGATAGATAATCTCATGTCGCTTCCGCGACCGGCCGCTCCGCACGGGATTTCCGTCGTGCGATTGCGATTCTACCGACACCGAAACTTTTCACACGGAGTTCAAGTCCGCACGGCGGAGGGTAAAGGGACCTCGTGTCCTTTAGCCGGTCTGTTCGACTCGCTCCGAGGAATCTCTCGGTGCGCGGGTCTCGGATCGCTGTCCATCCTGTCCGCAGTTTCGCGACGAAAATGTCATCCCGCGGACGGGGGARGGGGGARGGGGGARGGGGGAAGGGCCTCCTTTTGTTAAAGGTAAATGAGGACAGAGAAGTGGATTCAGAGCTCGCTCGCGTACTTTCCGGCCGCCGCGCGAATCCGACGAATCCCGCGTCAGCCGACTCTGTCTTTTTCCGCGAGACATGTCACGGCGGGACAATGGATCCTTTCCGTTTCTCGGCGACGACGGCGAAGCCACCGTCGTGAATGGAAATCCGTTCGGCGACGTTAACGCGAAATTCCCTATTCAACCGCGGTCCCCGTACCTTAATAATAAAGAGCCGAGTGCAGCTACTGCAATTACAGCAATCGCCGCCGCGACGAGCAAGCGTGGCGGACGGTGAGTCACGCTGCTCACGTTCATTCGCGCGTAGCCGTCTCTCTCTCTCTCTCTCTCTCTCTCTCTCTCTCTCTCTCTCTCTCGTTCTCCTCTTTTTTTCCCAGCCTCTTCAGGGCTTTGTCGCATCGCATTCTTCTATTTCATTGTCGAGAAAACCAATTTCCTGGTACCTAAATTACGCGCGCTTCCGCGCTCCGGACTGGCGGCGCGAGAGAGATGAGGAGAGAAAACGATGAGTAGCGTAGGTTCACGAGATAGACAGATAGATGGATAGAAAAGAGGAGAGAGAGAGAGAGAGAGAGAGAGAGAGAGAGAGAGAGAGAGAGAGAGAGAGAGAGAGAGAGAGAGAGAGAGAGAGAGAGAGAAAGAGATTGAGAAGCGGGGAGAGGAGGATGAGGGAGGGCTGGAAAAACCCTGCCGTAATATCACAAGTTTCTACCTTGAGTCTAGCGCGAGCCTCAAGCTGGAACGCCGCGGGCAGAGCGACAAGGAAGGAACGAGAAAGAGAAGCGGGAGGGGTGGAGGAAAAGAGAGCGAGAGAAAGAGAGGACGGAGCGAGCGTGAGGGCGGGCGGGCAAAAACGTTAATTTGAAAACGTCACAGTTTAATTTAAAATTACGTAAGTAGGGGGCCGTTCTCCCCTCTCGTCCCTCCTCGTTTCCTACGCCCTTTCGCTACTCTCTCTCTCTCTCTCTCTCTGGACTAACTCATGGCGGAGCCGACGTTCCTCCACCTCTGCACGGCTCTGCTATGGCATTCTTGCGATCGCGGTAATAATAGACGCAAAGTTTCGCCCGCGATTTCACCTTCTCTCGTACTTTCCGTCTACCGCTGCCTGCAATTATTCAGAGAACGAGCGGAATTCCCTTCCTAGCTGGCGTGCGATCGGCGAGCATCAGCGAGGAGTGAGAGAAGATCTTGCTGAATTGGAACTTGTTTTGCGTGTCTCGGGATCGTAGATCGCGGGGAAATGCCGCTCCTCGATTCCAATTGCATGATTCGAAATCCGTCTGACCGAACTGATCGAACAGAGCTACTAATCGCCGGTACATTGGCGTTTTTCGCTGTCGCGGAATGTTCCGCGACTGCATTGATGACCGAAACGGACGAAATCGAATTTGCTCGCGTTTGACGGCGTTTGTCGAGCTTCGACAAACGTCGCGTCGCCGCCGTATCAGCAAGCCGTCCGTTAATTCGCCGACACGGACGCGACATGTAGGCGATACCGTAGCGAGTAGACGCGCGTGTATAATGTGGAGACAGGTGAGAGCAGCACCTTTATTTCCACTATGATTCCATCAACGAATTCCAACAGCGGGCGAACTCGTGGAAGATCACTGACCGCGCAGCTGTTTCTTTACGTCAATTTGTAAATCGTCGCTCGGACGAGCGAACAAAGTTCTCCGCTGAGAACTTGGATATTAATGTCTCTGGGTAAACAGCATCCGTTCCGAGTTTATCAGCAACGAGAGGAGGGGATTGTCATAATCCCGTCGAATGCTTGAGAAAACTCAACGGCGAATTAGAAAACTCAACCGCGCGATCGATCGACGCGGAGCTCGACGCGCCTAACTCGCAACACAGTTTTATCTCCGATCGTTCGTTGGGACGAGTTCGTAAATAATCCGTTGCCGGCGTCCGTTGTGCGTTTATCCAAACGTCTTTGGCCGTTTCGCGAGGGATACCGTGCAGATGGAATGTCGAAGATCGCGATAGGGCAGCGTACCTACCGCGCCGTGGAACCTGATACGAAGGACCGAGAGGGACGAGGAGCCGGCCCTCGGCTGACATCTCGCGAATTTGCCGAAGCACGACTCGAAAGCGTCCTCCTCTTCCTTTTTCCCGGCTCTCCGTTTCCTCCGCTCGGCTCGCGTTAACCGTCCCACGACAGCTCGAGGTGGCACTCGTAAAACTCCTCTCGGGCCTCCGTCAAAAGGGATCGCGCGCGCGCGCGCGCAGAGATGCACGGCGGTGTATCGGCGCGTTCCTGACCTTCGCATGTACACCGCACATATCGCGACTGTAAGGATGATAGCATCTGGGGCTTTCCTTACGCATCCTCCGCCATTCTTTCCTCCGTTTGATAGCTCGATGCGAGCCCCGCTTCACGCCCGGAGTCCTGCGCGAAAGAGGCGAGAATCCTGAGGCGTGAGAATGACGGGAACGTCGTTTCTGCTTCCTTGATGGATGCCATCTTAATGCGGCATTATCATATCTCGATGCGGGCTGCGAGCGTTCTTGTTACACAGCGCGGAAGATTAATAGGAAATACATTACTCGCGGAGTAATGGTACACGTGTTCGAGATAGGCATCGTAGATTTACGCGCGGTTTATTGTGTTGAAGCGATCAACTGCATGCTGCACCGCGCGATACGCATTGCCCTTGTTACTCCGTTTTATCAATCGTTGTTGAAGCACGTGTTACACGCGATGGCCGTCACAGGCCGCGAGAGCGGGCCGAGCGTGAAGCTCGGCGCGCGACTGCGGGAATTACTCGCTAGCTAGCATCTCTACGAGTCCTTGCGCCCTCGACTCTTTCAATAATCCCCGATTATCTGCTTTCTGTTTCAGGTGAGTAGTAGTAGCTCGCTCCTCGCGCCGTTGACCCGCCGTTGACCCGCTGTTGTACGCCGCACGTGAGTAAGAACTGGAGAAAGGTTGTCGGCTCGTCAGCAGCTCGTTTCCGCTCGCGCGCGCGCGCGTAAGCCGGATGCGGAAGCGAGTTTCTGCCCCGTCAGGAATCATGCTCATCCTCGTCGAGCGTTTCCTGTCGGACCGAGACTCGCGAGCAGGCTGGCCGATCGCGAGCAGGCTGACCGGAAGCTCTTCTCGCGGAGCGCGAGTAACGCGAGAATCGATCGTCGCGCTTTCTTCCTCGCGCCTTCCTCGTTTCTCCATCGACGGACACGTCGGCGCTGTCACGCTTTGCTCGTCATCATCGCTCCAACAGGGCCGGCTGCCGAGCGTGGGGTCGCGCGTACGACACGTCGTTACGTTGTTTCCACGGGGGTGAGAATAAACACACTCGTGTGCCCGAATAATACAAAGGTGGCGGAGGGGCCGCGGAGTATACGGTTTTCCGTCGGAAGTGACGTCCCTCTCTCGCCGTCACGCTGGGGAGACTATGCCGGCGCCGATTATGCCTCGTCCTTCCTTCGCAGCGTGCAGGAACACGATACGCAACCGGAGCCACCCTCGGCGATCATCCCTTCCGCTTCTGGAACTCGGCGATCGTTTTTAGCATTCATCGCCAGCCGGCCTGCAATTTGCCGCGTACAATCCGGATTATCCAGACTCCTCGCTCGTAAGGATGCCAGCTCGATCGTCTCATTCTCCGGGAGAATGACGAGAGACGGAGGTGAATTTAGCAGGAGGACTTGAGCAAAGTTTAGACGATTCCTCCTTCTCCAGGAGGATTGCGCGCTCTTCGCTGGAGGCTAAAATGACGACGAATTTCGCCGGCAAGCAGCGGCGGAAAACGGGTCGAGCGATCGGTCCAGATAGCATCGGCCATCCGCAGTGAACCGCCGCGCGATTCTCGCGCGTGGAAACGCAATATTCCGCGTTGGTTGCTGTCGTTGCGACGCGCTCGCATCGTGAAATCGTACAATGATCGTTTAATCGGCCGTGCGCCGAACAATCGGTGCGTCGCACGCCGGCAACCAGCCGCGGGCAACAACTCCGCTCGTCTTCCGCAGAGACAAATAGCGCGAAACGGTCCGGCGAGCATTTGATTGCCCGTGCTGTTGCGTGCGTGCACATGATGCGTATCCGCAATACGCACTCTGCCCGCGCGCGTGTCGTCAGGAAATGCGGAATCGGGAAATCGCGCGTCCTACGCGCCGTTACGCTCGCCGGCGTTATGTTCGGCGTGTTGGAACTTACGGCACGGCGGATCGATCCCGCGTGGCGAGATGCGAAATATAATTTTAACGAGCGCGAGCTCGCCGCTGGAAGAGCCACGATTAAATCCGAGTCGCGCGACTCGCCAGAACGTTAATCGTAAACGTTATTTTACGCGCCCGGCGATCCGCGCCCGTGCGATCGCATATCGACGATACGACGGCGCACAGCTATCCGTCATGACGAGTTTTGCTTTATCGGCCTGGATATTCCCGGAATATCCGCCGCATTATTGTTTCACGAATATAACTCCGGCATATCGTCGTCGAATATTAATGCTTCCAGTCGACTTGATCGTACATCCGCGAACAATTTCCCTGAATTTCGCGCTCGGCCAAGTTTCGCCGTAGTGTCCAACGCTAAATACCACCAACATCGGGCGCACCGCCGCGCATCACCCGCCCCTCCCCTCCCCTCCCCTCCCCTCCGTCCCGCTCGCGGAACTGAGAGCGAAGGGCGGGCGGACGGGGGCAACGACGATGATTCAGAGATATTTATGGGGTGTGGAGCGGTTGCCCGCGCCAGAAGAGAAGAGAACAGAAGAGAAGAGAGGCGAGGAGGAGGAGGAGGAGGAGGAGGAGGAGGAGGAGGAGGGGGGCGGCGGCGGCGGCATCGCGCCGTCGAGTAGAATTACACGATGTCGACGATGATATAACGCGCGTATCTCTCTCTCTCTCTCTCTCTCTCTCTCTCGCTCTCCCCCTCGCGAAATCTCTCGCCGGCATCGGGAGACGAGGATCGAGGATCGCCGCGGAGCATCCGACGCGCGGGCCCTCTCGCCCCCCCCCCCCTGCCACCTCCTCCTCCTCCCGCTCCTCCCCCGCCTCCTTCTCCCTCGCGGCTGGCGTAACACCGTCGGCGGGAATCGGAAAAATTCCCGTCGCGCTCTTCTCTTTTCGGCGTTGCCTAGCCGCTCGCTCGAATAAATCTCTTCGGGGGATACGGTTCAACGTCCGCAGGTATCCGCCAACCTCGCCGTGGAATGTATCCGTGGAGAGCGGAGCCACGTTCCACGGAGGAACTCCAATAACTTTGGACCAAATTCCAGCCGACCTCTTCGCCCTACGCGCTCTCCCCGGGACGGCGGCTCGCCGTCGCGCTAGATCCGATCTCGGAATCGATCCTTTCCCTCCCCGCGTGACGCGACGTTGGCAGAATCCGCGCTGGCGGGGGKGGGGRTTAATACCGTGAGATAGCGCGACGTTTTCGGCTGACGAAAGAGTAGCGCGACGCGCGACGCGTCCTCCGAGAGGGCCTTTCGAGCGCGTGAGCTGCCCGCGACTCTGCTGTCTCGTGCGCGGGAATACACACCGCGCTAATAATGCTTCAGTCAGACATGCTTCGTCGTGAGCAAGACGAATGAATTACGTTTACATAATTCCGCCTGCACGTCATGAGACAAATAAATTACGATCGTGCTGTTATATTATCGTCGCGCTGCAGTCGGAATATATCATGCTTCCATCAGGGATATCGGTCTTGCTGGAGGGCCCACGTTGCCGGTGAATGTCGAACGGTTTTACATTCTACGTTCGCGAGATGGCCGAGGATATAAACGCGGAAAGAAGTTAGTCTGAGCTCTAATGGTGCCATGGAGATCACGTCATTCGCGTTCGTGCACGAAAACCGACGATTAGACGACGGATGGTAATCCGAGAGACGTATATCGTCGTCGTCGTCGTCAGGGCCGAGACCACTGACTTCCTTTATCGACATTTTGATACAAAATGGCTGCGCCCTGCGGGGCGCCTCCGCGTAATCTCTCTCGATTCAAATTAACACACGCAGAGCTCGCCGGGGGGCCCGCACGGCCGTGCCGTGCCGCGGGGAGCTCGCCTCGCGGATACGGTGGAGATAATATCGCTGTACATCCAGATGCTCTTTGTCTTCCTTTTGGAGAACGATCGGCCCGCCCTTTTCTTCTTTTCGTTAACGATCGCGCCTGTAAAGAGGCGAGTGACAGGCGCCACGCCGGCTTTGACAAATCGCTGCCGACAATCCGCGTCCCGCGATACACGCATAATGGGACACCACGGAAAGTCCCCCTCGCCCCTCTCCCCCTCCCCCTCCTCGCCAAGTAAACGGATTACTTTGTTGTCGTTATATGGAAATGAGAAACGCCGTTTCTGTTTGGCGCCCCTCGATTCGCGTTTGAAGATGAACCGCGGAACGACGCGCGAACAAGCACGAAATCCTCTTTAAATCGCCCAGATTCGCATCGATGCGGCGAGTCAGTTGCATTTTATGCGTATATGCGCAATTTTTATGAATCATCGGCGCGACAAGGCATTCGGGACCTCGGGACTCGGTGAGTCTCGGTCGGTTTCGGTTTCTTCCGATTTTGATCCGATTCGCTCCGATAGAGGAATGAATCGATCGCGATACTGGCCGTAATAAATCCGGCAATTCGGCATCGATTAATTTTGAGCGCCGATCGCCTGCGACCGATTGTCTGCGAAAACCGGACGAAGATGTTCACCCGCCGGCCAAAGCTAGCCGTCTTTTCCTCTCTGCGGACCCGTGACGCGGATTTCGTAATTCCGGCACGGCGTTACCGCCCGAGCGTTGTGTTGCCGACAAAGAGAGATGCACGAGACTCGACGCGAGGGCTATTTTACATTTAGCGCGCGAGATAACGGCCGGGTCTGATATCTGTTTAATTATCTAAATTGTATTGCCTCTTATACGCGGCGCGATAACTCGTCGTCACTGCTGTGTAGGTTCGTTGTTTCCGAAGACACGCGGCGTGTTCTTCCTCCCACACATCTTCGCGTAAAAACGAACGAACGGGGTGAGGACGCTTCGCACTTACGGGCGGAGAGTAAGCAGACAACGTTGTTTGCGTCTCTTTCGGCGCGTTCGGCTCTTTTTGCCTGCGAATTCGAATTTCTTTTCAATCTCTTTTCTTCCCCTCCTCGGCTATCTCTCGCCGTATCTACGGTTCGCACTCAGCCTCCTGTCGTTTATTTCATTAGCGAGATCGGTCTCCGTTGGTTCATTCCTCCCCAGCCTTCGGCAATTCGATTCTCTTATTCTCGCTGTGCACGGGGCTTCATTTCCCTGTCTCTCGCGCGATGTGCAAGTCTTACACGTGCGTAAATCAGGAGGAACTCTCTTTCGATATCGTATCTCGTGTCTTTCTCGAATGAGTTCTCAATGTGTCATTTGGTATTCGCTGATGATATTCTCAAACTCGTTGTCTTGACTGATCGCACTTTGTCGCGTCGATGAAATCTGGAAGTGAAATTTCATCGGTTCTCAGCGCACCGGTGAAAGATTTGCCTCTTCCGGTTTGCGTCGCGGCAGCTACTTCACGACGGAATCAGCGGATTTGCAGTAAGAATGTCGGCAAATAAAACTGTCAGCGAACGCGCTGACCTCAAACGCAATTTCGCAGCGTTTCTCGCTCGCGGCGGCTAGACGGGAGGGCAGTCGGATAAAGGGAGCGGGAAATGGAAGCGGGTTTTGGAGAAGCGGGCGAAGGAAGGTAGGGACGAATTAAGGAGAGGAATCGAAGAGGCGAAATAGGAGCAGCGGCAGAGGTGGCCGCTGTGGGAAAGAACGACCGAGGAAAAGGGAGGATGCCGAGGAGAGGGAGAAGAATGCGGGAGAGAGCGTAAGAGAGCGGCGCGATACGCGAGAGCGCCTCTGCCGGGGTTATATGGAAATGTTGGTCAAATATATCATTCCGGCTTGACAGTGCAATTCTCTTATCTGCCGCGCGCCGCCTGCCGCTCTACCCCAAACCATCCGCGCGCGCTTCAGGGACGGACGGAGGTGGTTGGCGGTGAGCGCGGGAGCTGCCTGGTGAACGGGGGGAGGAGAACGGCGGATCGGGGGCTGAAGCGCCCCGATAGAGGATCTGCAAACACGTCCTCCTGCCACCCTCTTCCTCCTGCTCGCTCTCTCGCCGCCGCCTCCCTCGCAACCTGCACTTTCCATCGAACCTTCCCCCAACCCCGTAACGCCGCCGTCCTCCGTGTTCTGGCTCGTCCTTCTCCTTCCTCGACCTCCGCCAACGTTCCGACTGATCCTCCATGCCCGCCGAATCCAGCGAGATGACGGACTGCGCACGGTAGAGACCAACAGAGGAGTCCGCGCGACTCTGAAAATACGTAGATTAAAACGTCGACTCGGTCCAGCGACTGTCTACCAAAGTCGCGTTTGCGTTCTGCTCGATGAGGCATTTCGCTCACTTGTTCTCTCGCGTTGTCGATCCATGTCGCTGCTGGGGAAATAATTCCGTCCCGATCCTGGCGCACCGCGGATCGATGATCGCGCAAATTTCTAACGAGTATTTCCGATGGTTCATTTAATTTCCGCGAGTCAACGACACTTTTCTTCTCAAGTCGCGGTTACTGCGATAATTCCCGTGGAAAGCATGCAAAAACGACAAAGTATCGCCAGCGTATTATTACTAGTCATCCCTCGCGGATCAGCATCATTACTCTCGCGTTCTCGTCGCGTGCTGTCGCTGCGATGATCGATTCCCCACGTGCACGCGTGCGTGCGTGCGTGCGTGCGTGCGTGCGTGCGTGCGTGCGTGCGTGCGTGCGTCATCTCGCCCTTCCACGCAATTCCGTAACGGGACGAGACGCGCGTATCGGGAAGCTGCGTATCGAGCCGGTCCATATCGTGCCACGTCGCCGCGCGTAATCTACGCACGCGTGCGCGCGGGAAAAGGGACGCGCGGACATTTCGTTGCTGATGTATTGCCGGCACTTCATCTCCTCGCGGGTAAACACGAAAAATCGTCGACTCGGCCGGCGTCGATAAGGCCCCGGGGTGGAAAGAACTCTCCGAAGGGGCGAGGGAAGAGGACGGCCAAAGTATTCATCGTGGCGGGGGTTGTAAATTTCGGCTCGCTGCCTTTCCGCGTTTTCGCAAGCCGGCAATGCGGGAGCCGCTCCTCGTTCGCGATCCCGACTCTCTCGTTTGCATCCGCGGGAGGCGCGGAGATCTATGTACGTGTTAACGCGAGAAACAAGCCGGGGAACAAGCCGGGCGCGAGGGAAACGAGCGTGATCGATCACCCGCTCGTGGAAATTAGCTCTCGAGTAGCGACGAGTTTTCGGGGATCCACAATGAGCGTCGTATATCTCATTTTTCGCGGGGGGGGGGGGAAGGGGGAAATACTGACTGACGTATTGATGCTTACTGAACGCTGGTCTGCTTCCCTTAACGCTTGATGAACCGGCGCAGGCAATTAATCGGAACCGACTTCCAAGACTTGGCTGGAATGTAATTTGCGTCACGTGTTTGTTTTTTTATCCAACAATCGGACATTTTATCGGACATTCAATATCACATCTGGCATCTGGATATCACGCCTTTGAATGATACACGTCTGCCGATGCGATTTCGTACACGCGTGTGATAATCTTGCACCTCTCGGTGCAGTAAAGTCTCCTCCACGTCTAACGGATTAACGCAACCAGCAATTGCGGTTAATAATTTCTCATCGCGAGCATCGTCGTCAGCGGTGGAAATTAGCCTCGCCTGCGCGTAAGTGCGCTTCGCGAAGGCGTCACTTTCGATTTCCTAAGCAATTACCTTCGAGAAATACTCTACGACAGTTCTGTTATCTCGGACATGATAGATAGCGCAAATAAACATCTCACGGCTAAACCAGAAGCTGCCGCCGCTGCTGCCGCCGCCGCCGCCGCCGCCGCCGCCGCCGTGCATACCTGGGTTGCCTAACGGCAATCTTGGCCGGGAATAGAAATGCCTGTTATTGCGTATCCGAGACACAAAGACCGCGGGGATGAATACGAGATAGCTCTCTTGCCTTTCGTTCACCCTTCGGCGCAGTTACGACTCGATGGCTCGACGATAGCCACTCTCGAGAGATGCATGATCAGCGAGATGCTGATCGGTCGAACTCGTTTAATCTCGTTTCGCGTAAAGCCACGCTGAAGATACGAATGTTTCGGACAATGCAGGATAAATCCGCCGTCTAGCTTGTGTCGTATTTCTCATGAGAGAAATTATTCTCACTTGTCGCACTCGAAGCAGGAGTGAAACCAGGGAGGGAACGGCTCGGTGAGCATGGAAGGGATTTCGGGGATGTTTCCCGGAGCAGAGAAAGAAAGCGATCGCTTCTCCTTATCGGCCGTCTCGGATCTCCCTGCTTGTACTCGGCTCACTCTATAATTGCTTCTTTTAACTAAGGATACCCGGATTTAACTTTGGACGCTTTTGTCCCTTCCTTTTACCCACGCGAGGCGGCAGCCTTCGAGCAGAGCTCGGATTTTTAAATTGGTTCTTATAACTTTAAATACAGCGAGCCAGCTGTGCGACTGCGAGACTGCTCGGACGGAATCAAATCAAAACCGTTTTAAAAGTTTCCTCGCTGCGTTACCGTATTCGCTGCGGCCGCTGCGTTGCTCCTTTCCTCCCCGGCGACATTTCTGCCGACCCACGCGCTCTCGCGTTCTCGCCAGAGGGCCGTAGCCCGCCTCGTAATTCGTCCTGAAGTATCAGCGTGTCGCCGAGATGCAATTTCGCTCGATAAACCTGACCGTCTTTCACACGGCGTTTTTACGCGAAATCGGCGTCTTTTCCGTAATTCTCAAACGGAGAGTACACAGTACACAGCCTCTGTACGTGTTCCCCTAAAGGGTTCTTTCCTTCTCAAAGCTCCCGGTGAGCCGCGCTTGCTCACGGGCTATGAATTATCTCGCCTCGGCAATTTCCTCCCACGATCGAGGGACGCAATTAGAGAGATGCATTCTCGATGCATAGTAATTCGGCGGAGGAACCCGAAAGCGGACACGCCGGTTGGAAAGGAACGGGGAGTGGGGCAGGAAAAACGAAGGGAAGAGAACGCGACGCCGGAACGGAACGACGTGAGAGAAAAGGCAGAGGGAGAAAAGGTAGAGGGAATGAAGCGTACGAGACGCTATGCCGTGTCGCGGAGGAAGGTATATCGGGCCATTATTTTCTGCAGTATTTTAACGTAAAATCCTCCGGATTCCTCGAGCCCCATCGTATCGATTCCTGCAGGAGAAACCAAGCGGTCGCGCTTGCAGCCCCCGGGGAAGAGGGGGGAGGGAGGGGGAGAGAGGGGGGGAGAGAGCGAGAGAGAGAGAGAGAGAGAGAGAGAGAGAGCAGGGAGCAAAAGGGGGTGGGTGTTCCGGGCGGGGGCACGAGGGGTGGGAACGATGCGCGAGGAGTTGGGGGGAGAGCTCCGCGCGGAGCTTTTCCCGCGATGCAATCTTTGAAAGGAGAGCCGCGTCATTACGCCGTGGCGGCGGTTCACGGACCATTGCCCTACCACCCCTTCGATTCCTCCTCTTCCCTCGTTGCTTCTCTCTTCCTTCTTCCACTCTTGCTTATCGCTCAGCCCCTCTCTCTTTCCCCTTCTCTTCTCCGCCCCGGTCGAGCGGCGGGCCGATCACGCTTTTCTTATTTCATAGGGGAGAAAGCTTCGCCATATACCTACCCCAACGGCATACGGCGCTCTCTCGATTCGGAGCCGATCCAATGACACATGACTCAACGTGCGACAACCCCATGCATCACCGGCGGCGGGAGTCGCGCTATCGGCCGCCACTCGTTCCCATAACCCTGCCGGTGAACCCTGCCAACTCAAGTCCCATCTCGGTAGACTGCGGCCAATGCGGCTGTGGAGAACGGAGTCACAGCACGAGGCGCGTTCCGTTTTCGCGCGCGAGTTTCGCGAGTTTAGATAAACGTCGTAGCAGGCGCGAGTCGATCGCTCGTCATCGCCGGATTTCACGCTCGATGACGCGCGAGAGCGAGAAAAACCGGCCGCCGCCTGTCCCGAGAAAGGAATTTCCCGCTGGAAAGGAGAGCGGACTGCTCGTAGAGCATCTAGTCGTGCTTAGAGCCATGATACCACCCTTCATTTCGATAATGAAGCCACAAAAGGAGCCCACTATTTATCCAGCGCGCCGCCTGCTCGCGCTCGCTCGCGCTCCTCTTCTCTCTCGTTACTTGGCGCGCCTCGTGTACGCTCCTCCGGTTTCTGGGTGGTGCATCTACGGGGATATCCGCGCTAACAAGGTCCACTTGGGTGGCGCGGCTACGGCTTACCTGGTCATTTGCTTCGGATAATATTACCGCGAGACGTTTCGCAAGCCGGCGGACGAAGTTTAGTCGCGGCGACGGTGGGTGGAACGCGCGCCAACGCGCGTACGGAAAGAAAAGAGAGAGAGAGAGTGAGAGAGGGGGGGGGGGAGGAGAGGGCGAGAGGAGAAAAAAGAAGAAAAGGACGAACGGAGCATCCAGGTTCTTGTACAAAGTTGGCTCTCGAACTCGTCTTCGAGGAGCTCTCCTCCTCGTCCGCCTCTTCGGCCTCGGCATACCGCGACAAAGATATTGCCGGTATTAATAGGTATGCGATGATGGTTTAAGCTCGCGCTCGCGCTATCTCGTGGTCTTCTTTCTCTCTTTCGGTCCGCGCGAGATACGGCCGATCCGCGCAAGTACCCCGCCCGAGTAACGAGCGCATGCAAATTGCTGCCGTGACCCTATCAGTTATTTTTAATACCAGTTTGATGATCGTTGCCGCGGAACGAGCATCGAGCACACCTCGGATCGGGCAGCGGAGCGGAGTGAAGTTCAGGGAACGCGATTACGGACGTTAGCCACGTGCAAATCGCCGCTGTCGCGATCAGGAATTTAGCGTCGATTGTCATCACTCGACGCGAGATCGCGACGCCGTGAATTCGTTGAGCAACTCTCTTCGGCGCTCGCAATGTAACGCGACGCCGTTCGGGCGTTGTTCTCTTTCTCTTTACGATTACGGGGTCGTCGAGATTCGATAATCGGACACGCCCCACTTTTAATTAAGTCCTCCGCGAATGTAGCCGAGTGCACATTCGCTCCCGTAATCGATCCGGGGGATACCGATCGGCATGAGCGCGCTACTCCTTCCGTTCGCGAATGTTTACCAATTAAGAGGAACTCGATAGTCCGTTCGAGCCGCGCCGCGAGAAACTGGCCGATTAAGCATTCCAGGAACCGACATACTCGCGATGTTGCGATCGTAAAAGTGGAAACATCCTTGGAACGACGGCGGCCGTAACGAGATCCCCGCGTGCGATTACAAGTCGGACGTTCGCCGCTCGCGCTCGCGGATTTACGTGTCTGTCGTCTATTATCGATTCCCCGAAAGCGACGGCAAGTTTCGCGGTTACCCCAGTGACGTCTACCGGAATCAAGGTCAGAGTCGTAAAAGAGAACGACAGCCAGCGACAAGGGTAAACCGGTGGCCGATCGATGCGACCGTCTGCGAAGACGGCAATCCCGCGGAACTCTCTCTCTCTCTCTCTCTCTCTCTCTCTCTCTCTCTCTCTCTCTCTCTCTCTCTTGCAGGCCATAAACGCAGTAGTGGGCCCCGGGTGCAAGCTCCGGGGTTTATTATCGGGCCGGGTTCCCAATTAAGCGGCAGCAGCTGTGAAAATTAATGGAGCACAGCTTTTAAGATGTAATTGGGCACATTCATAACTCAGGATGAAAGGAGAGGAAGGGTCCCGCCAGTCGGAGGGGGAGGGCCGATCTTCCTCGCGCTTCCCGGGGCACGCCTTTTATAATTGATACACCTATATACATTCCGAGTAAAATCCATAAATAAAATCCAATTGTAAGCGCGAGCGTACTTTGTTAGATAACGAACGGCGATCAATTCGCCGGGCGTCTTTCGCCGCTCGTGCTCTCCGAGCAAGGGATGCCCGTAAATAAAAGGCGATGCGTCGCCTCGTCGGGAGATCGATAATCCGGCCGATATTTTCGTTATTAACGCTACGTATTCCTTATAAGCGGAGTTTCCCCGGGGTTTCGTCGGGCTCGATCGCGGCGAAATGAAAAACGCGGATCTCAGCCGCGCTGCTGCGCGGCCAAGAGGGCCAAGAGGGCCAAGGAAGGAGAAAGAAACGAGGAGATGAGCCAGCCGAGAAGCGGGCGATAGATGGAGAGGGAGAGAGAGAGAGAGAGAGAGGGACGAGGACCTCGTTGCCTCCGCGAGGTGGTGATAGCGACGACGTAATAATAGCGAATGACGCGGCATTGTGCGCTCGGAGGACCGGCATTCGGGGATGGCAGGGGCCGGGGGTCGAACACCCCTTCAGACGGCCGTAAACATTTCGTAAATTTGCTCCACAGGTGTGCCATCGTGGCAACTAAGCCATCCACGACCGGCCGAATACTCGCCTATTTACTCGCGCGATGCAAACCGCGCGCGCGCGCCGGGAAATTCGAATCGCCGTCCGCGCTGATAACGAAAATCACCGCGATCACTGCGAAGAATAACGACCGCGGGAGGAGGAGGGTAGGAGGGGGAGGAGGGGGGGGGGATGGAGAGAGAGGCATCAACGTCTTTTTCGGGACCACCGGCACCGCTTCGCGATTGGCACTTGGATCGCGCAATCCGGACGATACGGGCCGCGACCTTCTCGATACGGCTTTTTTAATCGCGCGAAACTGCCCAAAACGCGTTTCGGAGGCATCCTCGTTGGTGTCCTCGGGAACGCGTTCGTTTCTCATTTCGCGCCAATCCTGAGCTGAGCCATACGTATGAGGCTCGATTATAACGTCCGGTCTCGCGATATCCGCGTGTCGATCTAGCGGACAATATCGATTACTTATGCCGAGATATTAAACGCCGGCTGATTATTCTTATACCGTCATTATCCCAAGGAGCGGCGCGATCATCCATCCGGCAAGGGCCGGATCTTCCGCAGACTCCCTCGTATCGATCCCCGCCGAGATTCGATCGCGGGATGCAAACCGCTTAGCGGCGTCACGCTATCTTTCCTGAATACCCTCCTCCTCCCCCCCCCTCCCCCTCGACAGCCCTTGAAATCGCGGACAGCCAGATCGCTCTCGGAGAAATTCGAGTAACGACTACCCGCTATCTCATCCAGCAGCCGTAATTGCCGGGGCAATCATTAACCGGGGATTATCTCCCGGTCGTGGAACGTAGAGGTACCCCTTCTGCCCCACGGACGTGTGTTTCGTGCTGGATTCGGTTATATGGGCGGCAAGGAGAAGGAGTTACGCGATGGCGGACGCGGCGGATGAAGGAGGGGGGAGGGCAGCGTTCCGGAAACTGCGCGCGGATGTTTGCTACGTACGAGGTTCGTGCGCGAGCGGCAACGGCGGCGGCAACGGTAACCCGGAGCGGAGTGATGGAGGAGCTCCGTGCCCAGGATGCCGGTTTCCGGTTTGCTTCCTCGCCGATAATCTCAATCCTGAAACCCGCCGCACCTGCGTCCCGCTCTTTTTCTCCTCGCCGCCCGCCGGGCGGCTCTCTTTCCATGCGCGCGAGCGAACGTTAGCCGCGAGAGAGATATGTAAAATCCGCATGAACGGCGGCTGCGGCACGTGTAGCCATCCCGGATGCTCGGTTGCTCGAAGGAAATCGCCGGCCTTTTCGCCCTCCCCCGCCGCGAGAGCCGGCTATTGGATAATTCCATCGAAATTTGATCCGAGAAAGGTTTCAGGAATATCGGCGATCGCAGTTGTAAATTCCGGACTGGAAGCGCGCACGCGGCTCGAATGTGGATTCTAGCGATTCTGCGCGCGCGGCTGCGGAGCGTTTCGCCGCGCGGAACGGAGTCGTCACTCGTAATCGTAAACTCGTCGTTCGGCGTTGGCGGTAATGTCGAGTATCGGGAGTTCGTGATGGTCGCCGATGCGACCGGTCGGGATTATCTCGCGTGCGTTTAGCTCGCGATGCATCCGCTCTCGCGAGGCGGAATGTCGGAGGAGCGTAGCGCCAAAGTCGCGATGTACGACATAACGGCTGGCGGACGCGAAGAGCCATTCGCCTCGCGTGTGTTCCCTCATGGGCTCTATTAGGAAAGCGTGATGGAGTTTTGCGAGCGCGATTACACCCAAATGAGAATTACCCCTTCGCCCGTGCGCTTAACATGGCCGCGCCATGGAATGGGGGAACGAGCGAGTTCGACCCTTTCGCAGTCATCCCGCCGTTATGTGCCTGCCTACGCGCTGCCGTCCGCCGCGTGTTACGTGTGAGTAATTTTGCGTCCTCGGCGAGGATGCGCGGTAAAGAGGGACGATGGACAGAAAATTGCTTTATGCCCCGCTTCTAATGTGCCGGAATGGCGCAGTTGCGTCCTGATGGCCGACCGAGTACTCGTCGCGGTTCTTCGTCCCCATCGCGTACGCGCTTTCGCCTCGTTAAATTTTCATAACGCCAAATGATTCTCGATCGGCCCAATGAAAGCCGCGATCGCTCCTCGATCTTTTTATTCATAATTTGTCAATTGAACAGAGATTATTCCTATTGGATGCGGATGCGCGCGCGACACAAACGACCAATTCCGCCAACTACAGGATTATAACTGACTCTCGCCGGCTAAGCCGGCGAAGCCGTTAAAAGCGCCCGCGTACTTTTAACGCGCCGCGATATCGCATCGATATCGCAAACGGAGTTTGTAGCGGCACTCGTAATTTACCGAGCGTTGCACGAATAATACGCAATATCCCACGCGGGATCTCTAATTATCGTATCATCGTCGCCTCTCCTTTCTTCCTTCACGGAGCAGAAGCAGGATTTCTGCCGGACAGTGGCGCAATTCTCTCCCCCGCACTCCCCTACGAGGGGCTGAAAGGCTTTGGCCCGCATATTGGCGGAGGCGCGTTCCGCCGTATCTCATGTCGCAGCTTTTGTCGCGCACACGCATACACGGGCGGCCACGTCGACGGCTAAACCCACGAGCGTATGGAGAATATGGGATGCCATGTGTAGAGAGAGAGAGAGAGAGAGAGAGAGAGAGAGAGAGAGAGAGAGAGAGAGAATGAGGAAGGGAGGGAGAGGGAGAAGAGGAGAAGAGCAGCCGAGGAGAAATCTTGGAGCAATGGGGCGGAGGGGGTGCACAGGGACGACGGCCCCCGCGCGTTATTTAGCGACAATGTGTCGCGCATAGAAACGGCCTTAAAGCAGCCAATAAACGCCGTTACGCGGCCGTCCCATGGACCCCGCTCCATCGGCCTTGGGGGGCCAATTTCGTCAGATTTTGGGAAATTGTTGTTACGTCCGAGAACGACGTCTGGCATCGCGCGCGGAATCAACAAACGCGAGGGAGGCCGGCCATCGAGGATCGCGTGTTCGGGCTACCAGCCCGAATTCTTAGATGTTTTTTTTCAGTCGATATGACGTAATAGAAGCGTAAAACTTTGGGCAAAGGACGCATTCCCGCATTGCGCCCTTCTCTTTTCCCGCAAGAGGTCGTGGCCGCTGATTTGCCGCGATCGACGGGAGAACCGTCCGATCCGGATATCGACGTTTACGTTCCTCGGAAAAGCAAGTAAAAGGTTTTTCCAAGGGAAGGAATCTCCAGCAGCGAATCTCCTCGAATACGAACACGCAACGGACACGCGCTTTGAGGACGCGCTCTTGTTTTTACTGCGTGTGACAGCCAATCGCGGGAGGTCGAGATCGAGAGGGATAGACAGTGCGCCAACCCCCAAAAACGAACGGCCTGCGCTCTTACCCCCCAAAGGACCGGTTTCCCTATTAACTCCCTACGTGCCGCGACACCTAAATGTTCCCCTTTACGCCGAGATAATGAAAATTACAAATAGCCTCGTGCCGAACGTGCGTACGCGCGCGCACTGCGTACGAGCAGCGAGCGTGCACGTCGAAATTCTGCCCTCACGCACGGCCATTCCGGACCGTTATAGGAAATTACCGTGCGTTATGTTAGCGGAGGGATACGGCGGCAGAAAGCGAACAGTCATGTGGAATACATTCTCAATGGCGATAAGTAAATTGCTCGTAAAGTACATTCCGCGAAATGGATTGCTACAGGACTGCATTGCGAGTTCGATTCGGAAACATCTTTCTCAAGGCGCGACGTCACTGACAGTGTTATCGCGAGGATTGATATTTCCGAGTTTGTCGATAAACGAAATTCCAAATTCGAAAGTAACGAAGAGAGAATCGATCGAAGCGTCAGTTTTTATATCAACGTTGGCAGATCTAGATCGACTTTCGCAGGAAGCGAATAAGGAAGCGAATAAGAAAGCGAGAAGGAGGGAGGACGAGAGGGAAAGGACCGCTGGCTGATCATCTCTTTCCCGTCTTGATTGCAACAATGCAACGCGCTCGGTCCTCGTTGCGTCCGCCACCTTGAATTGCGCCGAGCTACCCCGCGATGCAGCAGCGTAAGGGAGAGGGTTGAAGGGCAATGTACGAAAGGCGAAGGGCGGCGGCGGGCAACAACACGCGCGTCGGCGAAATTAGTTTTCCAGATAATCATCTCACGGTATTGTGTGTTGCGTCGTAGTTTCCGTGGAGGTGAAGGAGGCGGAGGCGACGGCGATGGCGGAGGCGACGTCGCTGCAGCTGCTTCGAGTACGTGGCCGGTGCACGCGGCTTAAAATATAAATGCGGATTAATCTGAAGTTACGAGCGTACGCTCGATAAGGAACGTAATTTTCGCGAGCCAGCGGGAACCCATTCTCTCCGAATCGCTAATTGCGTTCCCCACGTGCGCGTGGACGTAATTGGAATCCGATCGATCCGCTGGGGAAACGTTACGACCTCGCGCATGGATCTCGTCACGTGACACGTCGCGCGACCTCTCGCGAGATCTGTTTCCGCGCTCCGCGTTTTGATGCTCCCTGTGAAATTTTGTTCCTCCCCCACCCGCTCCCTCTCTCTCTCTCTCTCTCTCTCTCTCTCTCTCTCGCTCGCTCGCTCTCTCTCTTGTGCACGCGCCGAAACGCTCGCAAAGAATAGCAAAGATCGCGATAGTCGGTGACGCTTTCCGCGTCCCCCTTTCTACCGTCCCCCCGTGTCTCGCGACGCTCCCGGTGATTAATGTTGCCGAACAAATTGTCTAGAAAAACATGTCGTAGCCGGGGCGCCCTCCGCCCGCTCGGTGCACCCTTTATCTCCCGGGTCGAGCCACCCTTATTTCCCTCGAGCGGAGAAGCGCACCCTACCGTCGCCGCTGCCGCCACCACCGCCGCCGCCGCCGCCTTCCCTTTCCTGTCTCGCTATCCTGTATATACAGCCATCGTGTATACATGCCTGCATACATACATTACGCAGATGATATCCGAGTAATCCGATTTACTTCGACTTCGCTATCAACGTTTGCGCCCCCGCCCATTCCGGCTAATTATACGCCACCCTGGATACGGCGTTGCGCTGCCTGTCCTGCGAATCACGTGCGACGTGAATTCGTGCCGGTTAATGAGAGATTATGCCGTTAGCGAGACCGAGCATGATTTTTGAGCGGGCAAAAAGGGCTGCGCTATAATTCACTGCCGCCGCGACGTGGCAGATTCTCATCGTTCGGCTCGATCGAAATGTCAAACGTACATTTTTCGTCAAGCGTCATTTTCGCAACTCGTCGAATCGGACGGCGCGTCCGATTATTAATTAGGAGGAAATTCGATCCCGCGGCCAGTCGACGCAGCAAGCGAGTTTCGTAAGACGGGAAAGCGCGCGAGGCAGTTGTACGTCTTTATTAAACCGCCGGTGCGCCGGGACGGCGGACGGCACAAAGAATTGCATCAGGCGGTTCTAAATTTCCTCTCGTTAAAGTCACGCATGACATCGGTACATCGCTCGCAAAAACCACGGACAAGCGACGCCGTGCTTCTCTCCAGTAAATCTTTCCGGTATCTTGCATCTCCTCGCTTCCCACCTGCGAATTACAAATTACCGGAGAGCTCGCTCGCAGGACTCGCTCGTTTCCACCGCGCCTCCCTTTCCTTCTCCTCCTCTTCCTCCTTCTCGCGTTTATTCTTTTTCGTCGTTGCGATGCGGCGTTGTACAAGCGTGACGGACGTGCCGCGGCCGAAAGCGAACAGGTATCCACCATCGAATCATAAAGAACTGACCTCCCGTCCGTGCGTCTTGTCGCTTGTGCGACTAAACTCCGCGTGAGATCCTCGTCATTTCCGTATAACATACGTTGCGTCTTTATGAATCTCCCGCGGGAGACGCACGTGGAGACGCGAGCGTGGAGGCTGGAGCCGGCAAACCTTACGCGCGATCGTAATCTCGCGAGAACGCGCCAGCTAACGTAACGGCGTTACTTTTTAATCGATCTCTAATTGAATCAACTCGCACGAGTTCGCCGTCGCCTTTATCACGCTTATCACGGAAACGGGAAATCGTTATTTCGCGCTCATTATATCCGCGTATTATCGTCCCTTTGACTCGCCGCGTTTGCAAAGCCGCACGTCGATGCGCCCGGCGATCCGACCGCGCGATTGGACGAAAAAGCGACGGGGCGGCGGTGGCGGCGACGGCGGCGGGGGACGGGAGGGGAGGGGAGGGGAGGAAACGTAGGGGAGAAAAAAAAAGGAGGAGAAGGCCTCTGGTAGCGATTTCGCGGTATTATTTACATCTGCGCCGGGCGAGATGCGGTGGCCCGAGTGCGACCGGCGACGCTTCCACGTCGGACAAGCGAACGGGGACAGGTATATGCCCCCCCCCCACCCCGCCCCCTTGTACACACCGTAACCTACCTGTATGCATTTCACTTTTTTTCCTGAGTAAATGTGCGCGGGCCGCACGCGGGCGCGCGCGGGATACCGTAGGCCGTCGCATAAAGCCCGGATTTTATTACAAGAGGATTCAAATTCCGCGCACACGGCCGAGCCCCTACGGCGTGCTCCGCGGAGGCGTACGGCGCGGGACAAGAAGGGAAGCAGAGAGAGAGAGAGAGAGAGAGAGAGAGAGAGAGAGAGAGAGAGAGAGATCGTAGGAATATAAAAAACCATCCTCGGACCCCGTGAATCCCCCCGCGGCGTAAACCCATAAACCACGCGCGTATATTCTATTTCGCGCGGATAAAAATTTCGATCCGCCGCTCTAACGTCGAGGCTCCCCCCCCCCGCCCTCCCCCCGTCCCCGTACCAGCGCCGCCAAGCCGCGGTGTTTTATTCCTCCTCCTATATCACTGACCCCTAAATCTGCGTAGTCGAAAATCGTGCCGCGGTGTTTTCCACGCCGTTTTGCGATCGTCGGGGGCGACGTGGCCCGCGGGGGCAAGCTTGCGCCTGCCCGAGATGAACGGGTAACGGGAACAAGACCGGCGGACGGAGGACGGAGGGGGTGGGAGGAAAGGGAGCCGCGAAAGGGAGGAAGTCGTAACCGGGAATGAGAAACGCGACTCGGCTCCTCGAGGAGGATGTATACGCCCTCGTACACATCAGCGTGGTGTCGCTGATGGCGAGGAGAGATGTAGGGAAAAGATTTCACGACCGTGAGATGGTAAACGGGACGCTTTAGGGCCATCCTGAGGACGAGCGGTCAATCTAAACGACCCCTTATCTTCTCCGCGGGACGGGGCGTTTGCCGGCTGCTCGGCATTTTCGTGAAATCTAAATAAAACGCGTTTACGCGCCGGGAGACCCGGACTTAAACCCGCGCCCGGCAGAGATCGGTCAGAGGCCGCGCGCTCCGCTATGAGCAACGAGACGACCGTGCTATTATCCGCCTAAACAACGACCGCATTTACGTCGGAAACGATGTGGTAACTGCGGTAGTTCCTTGCCGGTTTCGCGTGAGTCCCGAGCCTCCCCGTGAACGACGTGAGCGACTGTACGAGGAATAGTACCTACATATTTTATTCAGAGCGCCGTTGGAGGAGGAGCGTAATGATTCGCAGCGCTCGAAGGCGCTCGAACGAACGAGTACGAGTGACCCCGAGTGATACGAGGATGACCTTGTCGAGGAACGGGACGGGCCTTCTTTCTTGCTCCTGCCGAAGCTTGTCGGAGCTTTTCGGAAGAAGGATCGCGTATGTTTGAATCGCGGGGCAGGCAGCCAGATTTATCGGCAACGGAATTTCCGCGTGGAACGATATTATTCCGGGCTTGATCGCGGATCATCGGCAGTTTCGGCGAATTTAGAGACGCCGCTCGGCATAATATCTACATCACAGCCGGCGTTAACGCCGGAGAAAACGAGATATCGCCATTTCCGCCATCCACGCACGGATATCGCGCGCGATTGCGGGGCGGGGCGGGGGGKGGGRGGGAGAAGAGGAAAGGGCGGGCGGCTGGCAGTTTATAACTGGCGTCAGCAGTTGCTACATATAGTGGCCCCGTAGCCGGAGTTTAAGAGACTGTTACAAGCTGACGCCTCCGCTCGGCGCTGGCCTCGCGCGGGTACCACGCGCGGGACGGGCGGGATGGGGTGAGAATTCCGGCCTCGTAGCCAAGGGTACGAGGTAACGCGTGGTGCAAAGTAGACGGCGAGGGTGTTGGGCGCTGCGCGCGAGCGAGCGCAGTAGCAACCCTCGGCGTGACGGCGATGATGATGGCGACGAGGAGAGCCGGCAACGAGATGAGTCTGACCCCGAGGACGAGGTGGCCGGTGACAATCGACTCGAGTGCCGCGCTACCCCACAACCGGGGGAGGCTTGCGACAGCTGCGGAGCCAATAACTTGCCTCGACGAAGCGAGCAGTCCCGTCTCGCCGTCCCACCGTCGACACCGGAGTCTGAAATGGAGGCTGCAACGTGGCCTCGATATCTGCCCTATTACACGGGCCACCCTCTCGAGTCGCCGATCCGTTAGGGCGGAATTAATCCGTGGCGCGCTAATTCGTCCGCGAGAAACGTCAACCTCCGAAGGTCTCCGTTGCTCTTACCGGCGGTCTCGAGTTATTTGTCAAAATTACTTTCCGCGCTCGCGAATCTCGCGCTGCGCGCAGAGCCGCGCCAAGCGATCGCTATAAAGCAGGATTTCGCGCGCAGAAATCGAAGGGATTCCATGCCTAGCGGGGGCGTACGAGCGCACGGGGTGGCGCGGATCCGGGCGCGATACGGTGCTATCGAACGCCGCGGATGTGTTCAGTGTCGATCCTTTTATTGGCGAGATCGCCGGAGCGGCCATCAACATCAACGCGAAACGACGCGCCGGCGCTATCGCGCTCCGCGACACGATTTAGTGGCGATCCCGGCAAAACAATTATATAAATTCCGGCAGGACTGAGTGGTATCCGCGGGGGCGAGAGCGAGCGCGGGGAGGTAGGTGCGCGCGCGCGCGCGCGCGCGCGCGTGGAGTAGGAATTTTCCGAAAAAGCGTTGCAGCAGAGCGATAGATTAAACGCAGCCGAGGCGCACACGTCCAGCCGAGCACGTCGATGCGATGCAGGCAGCCATGCGGCCGTTGCGGCGGCGGGAGCTATCAGTGACACGTCGCGTGTTAAATCGCTTTGTTGACACACATAACCTGTCTACGCGTATCCGATACGCGCGATCGCCGCTCGGTCCCCGCGTGTGTTCGCGGCGTTTATATCGCTGCGCCCCTGCGGCCACCGGGAATTTCGGCAATAGCTCGCCCTCGCGTTGCGCCGCGGCTGGACCGATCGTCCAGCCTGTGTTTCCCTTGCTCCCTCCCGTTTCCTCGATATCCCGATGGCATTGCCCATCTCATTTTCTTGGTTTTTGGCGAGCTTAACAACGAGAACCGTGGTCCAGATCGAGGCCCACGTCGAGCGCGACCGCGACAATTCGGTCTTCCCTATATAGTGGTCATTCAAGGCGAGCAATTCACGCGAAACGAGCGAGCTGCGAGGCGGGACGCGAATTCTTACTCGAGTCGCGCCCTCGGCGCAACCGGTTGCAGATTTTTTTCGATTTTTGGCGCTGACGACCAGGCCGAAAATTCCCGAGACCCGGGGGCGTCCGATCACACGGCGGGAGGACGTTCACGGTATGCGTATGCGCGATGCTCATTGAATTTGTCGAACGGGGATTATGTATCGCGCTGTATCGGTTCGATCGGTTTGTTCGCGGCGCCGCGCTTTCAAGATGATCCGGTCGGGCCCGAGCGCATTACAATAAAGTCGCGATCAAGATCGGCGGCGGCGCGAAGGGAGAACGGAGAGCAAAAAGGGAGCTTGCCGGGAGCGGCGCGTGAATCGAGCCGCGCATTATATTCGGATAAAATGATTTTATCGATCGTAAATGCACCGGTGCGGGACGGCCGGTGCCAGTCTTGTGAACGCTCAGATTTATGTCCGGTCGCTTCGATAGCGCGAGTTGAAGCGACCGGACGAGCTTTCCGTTGGCGCAACCAAATTATTTGGGGGGCCGGGAGGGGAAAGAAAAAAGCACGGGATGCCCCGTGGAATCTTGTAATTTTATCGCCGAGAAGGAGAAGAATTTCTCTTTGTCTCTCTCGCTTTCTTTCTCGTTCGGAATATGGAACCGGCGCTTCTCTCATGATGAATCATGCACATCAGATTATTCCAGAGAGAGAGAGAGAGAGAGAGAAAGAGGGAGATCGGATAAAGGCGAAAGCTATGAGTCATTAGGAGATTAATTTCAAGGAAAGGACAAGTACAGAGAGAATGCAGTCGACATTCGATGCGAGTAGATCCCTCATTGCGAATGTTTCTTTGTCGATACACCGTTCGCACGATTCGAGGCTCGATGCGAAGCGACGTGTACTTTCGCTGATATTTTACCGACGTTTAATACAATCGTGAACGTGATAATAAGAATGCTCGTTTCGCGGAATGCGATCCCTATGACAGCCGTTTTCCCTGACGCAACGGCGACTCGCGTTAACGATAGTAGTGCGCGGTAATTCGCAGCGGGGGCAAAAATTGATTGCCAATCGGATCGCGAGGTCGGATCCTCATTAACCGTGTTCCCGATGCAGGAAGAGGTAATTACCTCGAATAATCTAACACCGTAGGTCGCAACGGCCCGATCCGATAAAAATACCGGCACCGTGATTATTCCGCGCGCGCGGAACGTCGATCGAAATGCTCTCACGTGGCGTTACGTACGTGGCGCGAAATGGCGGAATTCCACGGTTCTAATAATAATAAATTCCGATGAGGCCAATAATAATTTTGATAATAATTCCCCCTCAAAGCTCGCCATCTATTTCAATCTCTCTCTCTCTCTCTCTCTCTCTCTCTCTCTCTCTCTCTCTCTCTCTCTCTCTCTCTCTCTCTCTCTCTCTCTCTCTCTCTCT
>JAHMML010000057.1:331625-411503 GCA_020341155.1 Eciton burchellii | reverse complement strand
CTCTCTCTCTCTCTCTCTCTCTCTCTCTCTCTCTCTCTCTCTCTCTCTCTCTCTCTCTCTCTCTCTCTCTCTCTCTCTCTCTCTCTCTCACTCTCCCTCCCCACCCTTCGGCCGATGGGAATCGCGTCAGCTCTCAGGCGTTGGCTCGATTTCTAATTAAAGCAGTCCTTTTACGGCGACTCACCTGCCCGCCGTCCCGTCGCTCGATCCGTTTCCTAACGCGTAATCATTACGAGGCTTGCCTTTTCGATTTCCCGTAATGCGACGCGAACGCGTCCGGGCCTCGCATTAGCGCGGCTCCACGCCGGCAGTGCGCTACGGGAGCGAAATTGATTACCAATAGTACTGCGAATACGGCGGCTCTCGCGCTCGCTCCCGTGTCCGGGCAGTAATGATGTTTTGATGCGAGGGCCCTGGTGCCCACCGCGTATCGACTGCAGTTAACTAATGGAAGCTCCCCGATAATTGCGAATGCCGTCGGAGAGTAAATGCCGCCAGCGCGACAGTAATCATCGTTACTCCGCTCGCGCGCACCCGCGCAACCACCGAACGAGTTCCTTGCCGCCTCGCGCCCTGTCGTTCCTCCAGACGGCACTCTCTCTCTCTCTCTCTCTCTCTCTCTTTCTCTCTCTCTCTCTCTCTTTCTCTCTCTGTCTCTCTCTGTCTCTCTCTCTCTCTCTGTCTTTCGCGCGCGCGCCTAAAAGTAATTCTTCTCCTGTGCAGAGGACACTCAGGCTGATCCAGTAATGCTGTATCCAGTCGCGATGTGACGCGTTTCTATGACAAAGTCGGCTGCGTCTCGGGTCACGGCTTTTAACTTTGCGACTGCCGGAGATGAGTTTCGTGCGCGACACAGTCGCGAGACAGTCCGAGGTCTCTCGTGCCATCTGACAACGTCTCTCTCTCTCTCTCTCTCTCTCTCTCTCTCTCTCTCTCTCTCTCTCTCTCTCTCTCTCTCTCTCTCTCTCTCTCTCTCGAATTGCTATTCGAGGCCGAGTCGATATATGGGACTGTGTATAAGCAAATACGGGCATTATTCATGTATGCGCTCAAAGTGCACTAAATTTAGTCACGGGGGATCACGTGGGACAGGCACACGCGCGTCCTAGCCCAGTGCTGCGTTTTATGCCTCTTTCTCGCGGCAGCGTGTCATATGTTGCTGGTTCCCTCTTTCCTAAAGGTATCGATAAAAAGTAACGGCGAGGTAAGCCCCGTACGTCAGCGATTTGTCAATAATTCTCTCGCGCGCCGCCCTTCGAAATTCCGTTTGAAATTCACCGGCGATTTCCGAGGCGCTCATTCAATCGGTCGGTCGATTCGCTTCGCCAATAGTTGTTAATGGTTTTCCATCTCTCGATTGACAGAGGCGTAACCGAGAACCGAGCGTATCTTATTGAGGAAAGAACGGGAACAAGTATTCTACCTCTCGCATTGTGCGAGATACGCGCGAAACACGCTTTCGTCTCTCAATTTCCCGTTTCGGCGTAATCGATTTAATGGCACCGCGTTTTATGCAGAATTCAGATTCGTATCGCGATGACGGGGCAAAACCCGCCGCGCGGAAACGCGTCCGGGCTTTCCCGGCCGCCCCGGCTCCGTTTCACGAAGCCACGCTGCGAGAGAGAGAGAGAGAGAGAGAGAGGGAGAGGGAGAGGGAGAAGCCCCCCTTTTTCCAGATTCATAATCAAAACTGCATTAAAATCCTGAAAGCCCCGGCGAGGGCGCGACGAAAAGTGTTTTGTCATCTAGGGTGACTCGGCAGCCACCTCGATAACAATATGCTCACCTCGTTTCTGATCTCTCTCGTTGCCACGAGAGCATCCCTCCTCACTCGCTCGATCGATTAGTGGCGATTATTTTCGCTTCGCCCGTCGCGCGAATATCGGAACGTGTATACATTCCAATGCTTAGTAGATTCTTGTTCGCTAACGTATCGGAATCTTGTCGGCCTGAGTTATCAAAGTATCATCGCGATATTTTCGTTTTTGCCGGAGCACAAAGAAAGGAACGTAAAATTTCGTCGCGTCTCTCCGTGCCGGACTTGAGTTTTCCGTGGCTCAGGATATTTTCGTTGATTTTCGCCGAACGCGAGAGGGTTCGCCCACGGTTTTCGTTTCCCTGCTCTTCTTCTCTCTCTCTCTCTCTCTCTCTCTCTCTCTCTCTCTCTCTCTCTCTCTCTCTTCGGTTAGGGGATGGCGCGCCATTGTTCGGGCGATATTTCAGCGGCGGCCGTGGCTGCTAGCGGAAGGGCAGGGATGGTTGGCGGTAGTCAGCTGGCTGTGACACGCTGCCTACCTCGCCAAAGAGGAATCAGAGGCGCTTAGGAGTATCCGGGGGGGCTTGATGAGGCGCCCTTGGTTTCATACTCGCGTGGCGATACTCTTTCATCTGGACCGATAGTCCAGGCCTTGACTCCAAAGTAATCCCGTAGTTTTGCTTTCTGCTGTTATGCTATAATCGGTGTCTTTCGTCATCTTTCGTTGTATGCGTATCTTTTCGAGTTCAAGAAACGAGGAGATTACATTCTTGCTTGCTGTTTCCGTCCGCTGCTTTCTGCAGAAGAGAAACATGCCTCGAAATGATTTTACGCAAGTTAAATGTTTCTTATCAACGCAACGCTGCTTTCTCAATCGCTGCTCGTAACACATCTTCGTCCCATTCACTGCTCAATAGGACATCGGATCGGGATTATGCGTAACAGGATTACAGGATATTGTTATCGATACGGTCGCACGTAATTTGCGATCATTTCTCCTCGTCCATTTGCATCGGTGCTATTGTCAAAATTCATTTCCACGCCTTGGTGCGCTCGTACGCTCATCACTCGAAGTCTCTCGCCATTCAGTTAGTCAGTCAGAAGTGATGAAGCTCCTTTTGACTTACGACGATTTTGCGGGGGCACTGCCTATGCCTCGACTGCGACAATGGCCGCGTGCATCCGGCGGCGAGAGCGAGACGAGAGTTTAATAATTATTATTCATAAGACTCTCCTGGGAGTCGGCCAGGCGTGAGACTAAGCAAGAAAGATGTGCTGCAAAACAAGAGAGAGAGAGGGGGGAGGGGGAGGGGGAGGGAGAGAGAGAGAGGATGCCATCGCTTCCTCTGGCGCTTGCCTGCGTCCTCCTTATCCCTCTCTCCCGCCTGACAGGGAACCGGGGTATTCCGAGAAGGGGGTGTGCTCGAGTCAGTCGAGCAGAAACCCAATCACTTCCGGCGTCTGCGCCCATTAGGGCGCCGCGACGCTGACGTCGGCTGACGTACGCCCTTCCTCTCCGCGTCTCGCTCGCACGTCCTACCTCCCTCTCGCTCCTTCTCTATGCTGTTCCTCTCTCCTTGTCCGTTCCCTATCTCACACTGTATTGAACCCACCCACCCTCTTGGACCTCGACCAACATCGAAACAGACCGCAGATCTATTGTTTGGAAAGCGCTCGTATGGAAGCTTCCTCGATGCGGCTAATGACGTATCGAGAATGCCGTTCCCTCCTCCAGCGGATTTTTCTGATTTCGTTCGCTCATCTCGCGAGCTCATCTTGTTGTTCAGCATTCTCTCGATTGCTACGGACCACGTGAGGATAAAAAGTCGCGCGTTACAAGCGAGAGTTACAGCATTCGCGATAGGGCAGGCTTACCAAAAGTCAAAATAGCGGATCTCATGCTTTGCGCCCTAAACGCAGGTATGTCGCAACCTGCAAGAGAATCGCGAAATTATCAAATTTATCAAATTTACCTTATCGGAACTTTGTGTCGGATTACACGCGTTAACGTCCAGCCTGATTGTGTTATTAATGTGATTTGTTCTCATTTGTTTCAGGTTCATCAACGCGAGGCGTAGAATCGTTCAACCGATGATCGACCAGAGTAATCGAGCCGGTAAGACGAGTCCAGTTATGGCAACAGACATTTACACATACTATCACGACACTATAAACGTGCATAATGTAGTGCATCCTGTGCCAGACATGTCTTACCAATACGTTTATCCGTCGCAACATGAAAACTACTTAGCTAATTCCTATCCTTATGGAAATCAATGAGTTGCTCTTTTCAATAATGAAATAATTTCTTGATAATTAAATTTTTCAAGTAAAAATGCTCTTTATAAAGATTATACTTTAACGTTAGTTAAACTTTTTCAATAAAGATATAATTTCAATTTTTCATCATGTTTCGTTATTTTGTTTTTCATCGTGTTTTTCGTTTTATAGACTTTTATATTTTATTTTAGATATTTTGCATACTTGTACATTTAGATGAATTTATTTTCCATCTATATTCAAGCGTCCATGCGAATATAGATACGTATACGTACATATATATATTATTCATATCCAAATTTAATGTAGGCTAGATATCGCGATTAGAAGAGTCACTTGAGCAAAGGTAATCTTGGATTGGTGGAAATCTTGCTAAGAAATAACTTTTTCCTGCAAAGGCGCTTTATCTGATGCAATATACTGCGTAAAAAGTATATATATATATATATATACAAATGCATCTTTCATATGTGGAAACGAAGAGTCTGGTTCTAACGAGGCTAGATTAATACGACGGGAATAAAAGTTCGATAACACGGAGTGATATCCGTTCGTCGAATAATCTGGAAAGACGGCGCGTTTACGACGAGAGAATCACTTCGTTTGCAGTAAAAGGCGACAACAACGGGCCTTCGTGTTTAGGGGTAGGAACTATTTTCTCTTTCTCCGGTTTCCTCCCGGGGTAAGGGCTCGGTAGTGATTCGGATGATGGCGAGAGGGTTCTTCCGTTGGAGTACGGGGCGGGCAGAGGTGGATAACGTTCCGGATAACGTTCGGATAACACTCGGATAACGGCGGGATAATTGGTAGCGGTGATCAGACCGAGTTTTACGATCAGGGAACATGCTCCCGCCGCGTCGCACTGGAAACTCCTCTCACCCCGTCGAGCCGGTGACCCTCTCCTGGCTCGTCTTTTTCTTGCGTCCTTATCCGTGGTCGGCCGCGTCTTTGTCGCGGGTCGGATACCGCGGAAAGGACCGCCCGAGGAAAAGTTTGGCGAGGGTGAGCGGAGTAAACGGTCGAAACGCGGAGAATAAGAGAGAGAGAGAGAGAGAGAGAGAGAGAGAGAGAGAGAGGGAGAGAGGGAGAGAGGGAGCCCGATTCGCCTCGTATTTTTACGACTGGCCCCCCTCATAAACACTCACTGAGTTACGGGTTGTTTGCTCTGCTGAAACTGGGCTTTAGGGGCGCTTTATCCGCCATCCACCATTCGAACATGTCCACCGAACGCGCTTCCTCGGATAGCGAGTAATCGTTCTCCTCTCTCTCTCTCTGCTTTTTTTTTCCTATGCCTCTTTCTCCCCCTTCTTTGAATTGGACGCGTGCGCTCCTCGGGGACTTCTGCAAATGATGGCTCGCAATATGCTTTTGTGCGCGGATGAAAGACGTATCGCGCACACCATCGAGTACACTAGACGTCCGAGTGTCTTTGTGAGCACCTGTGGAGCACCGTTGAACGTTTCTGTCTTATCGCCGAATTTTACGCAAATTTTCAGCCGCGCCGTCCATGACGAGAGATCGACGATCGTGCTGCACGAAAGTCTTGAAATTAAAAATTTAAAACCTACTGTCGTTCAGAGCTTCAGAAGCCGACAGATTCCTTCCTTTTTATTCACGGCGGATCATCGCGCGGTGCTTTCTTCGCACTGAGTCAGCGACACTGATAATCGCGGCGCATAGGCGTCGGCAATGAATTTGCTCGCCGGGATATTGAAGGGATATTCGCAAGGGCGGCGGTAGGGGGAGGCGAGGTCGCGGATATCGGGGAACGTGGAGAGCAAGCGAGAAGCCGGTCGACCTGAACGTCATCGTCGTCGTCGCCGACCTCGGGCATCGGGTAAAGTGGAAACCCGTGTACGGCAGATTATCATCCCAAGTCAATCCTGATCACGGCTCCATCGCGCCGCAAACAGGCGACCCACGACCTTTCCTTCCGCTCGCTCCGCGATGGCATCACGCCTCCGTTTTCTCGCCCGCTCGCCGGCAGCGGAAGGCCAGTTCCATCGGCGAGAGAGAAAGCGCGCCTTTCGCGCCTTTCGCACCTTCGCGCGAGATTGAAATCGATGGCGTTCTACCGTCACCGCCGCCCTCCCCACGATTGCCGCGGTCGGAGAGTGATACGAGCCGGGATATTTTCGTAGCTGCGAGCCGGACGGAACGAGAGAAAGAGAAGGGCCAGAAGAAAACGGGGGCGAGTGGTTCGCCGCGAGGCGATTCAGCACGTTCGTGTACCTCGCGGCTCTCCGGCCATTTTTCCAATTCCTCGGAGACTACGGCCACTCGCGTCCCCTCCCCGCGTGCTCCTTTCCTGCTCCCCGCCGACGATCAGCAGTCCATTAAAGCTTAATAGCCGAAGCATTAGGCCCCAGGGCAGATTTTGTTCCAACGGAAGCGAGATAAATGTATCTTTCAAACGCTCCTGGTCTCCCGTGATCGGTGGCCGTGCACGTTAAAATCGTTACTCCCTCTCGGAACGATCGCGCTTTACTTGACGGACGCTTCAAGCATCCCCGGATATTGGTTTCATCGGCGCGATCAGATAGCGGTTCTGGCCTCTCGGGATCCTTTAATACCATACCATCGTAGAACCTTCAATGTCACTGAATGTCACGGAATTTTGACAACGATCTCGTCTCGATCTACCGCTCGCTGGACGAAGACAGACAAACCGTTTGTCCGTTTATCCGAAGGCCAAAGCGAGCCCGACAATTTCTCTCCTTTCCGTTCGAACTTGCGTTTCTCTCCTTTCGTTTCAGCGTTACGCGAAGCCGCCCATTTATTACGCAGAATCCCGCGAGTGCATCCGTCCGCGAGCGTTCTCGAATCATGACTTCTCTCACGCGAATCCCATGTGTGGTAGCGTTAACGCGAGGGAGTCACGTTAACTGCGCGATTCCAGATGACCATGACTGCAATGACCGCAACAGCGAGGACGACCAAGTCGGCACGGTGCACGACCTGTTGGGACTTGCAAGCGCGCGTGGCCTCTCCATGCGCGCCTCGTGTCGAGCTAATGATGCGCGTCGGTCGAGTCATCAATCATACTTTCATTACACGGATCGCAGCTGCTCCACATTGACTCCGCGGCCTGCGAGGCATTGTTATTATTCCGAGGGGGATGTACGTTGCACAATGCGCGCGGCGCACGGTCCTTGTCTTATCGCCGATAACGCGGCTGGCACGATCGCTGGCTTTGCGATCCATCTCGCTCTCCGAGAGCGCGCGGAGCGTAGATCGGAGCGTAGATCCGCGCGCGTCTGCGCGCGTCGAGAATGCGCTGCATTTTTCCTCAAAGCCCCGTCAATTTAGCGAGATCCCCGCCTCGCGGAGTCGCGGCTTTCCTCGCGTCGACCGATATCTCGCCATCAACGGTAAGCGCGCGCGTACAAAGCTAGTTGGCGCAAGGTAAATTAACCGCAACGACTTTCGTGACGGTCGATATTCCCGTGTATTCCCTGGCTAGCGTGCACACGTGCACGCGTGTATTCTCTTACGCCCGCGGAGAGACACGCAAATCTCTCCTGCGGATGTATCTCTCCTGCAGATCGATCCCCGTTTGATACGAATGCTCCTTTGTCCTGCCTCCTAATTTGCATCGAAATCGGAGCGAACGCCGAGTATTAGCACGAAAATAAAATGCGGAATTGCACACTGCGGTGCTCGCGTTTCGCTGCATACGTAAAGCACCCGTGCGAGCGCCGGCAGATTACGATTATCCGGTGGTAACGCGGGCTTTTGCCGAAATTAGTGTAAAATTAGTCGCGCGCGCGCGCATGCGCGAGCAGTAAAGTCCCGCGCGCGGCGTTTTAACGCCGTCGTTCCTAATACCGCTCGTAAAAGCGCGATCCCTTTTAAATCCTCGCCCCGTTCAGTCATACACGACCGCGCGTAGGCACTCGAACTATAAACTATAAAGCCCGACGCATCGTTTTACGACGTACAATCTGCCGCGTTCCTCCCTCCCTCCCTCCCGCCCGCCCGCCCGCCCGCCCGCCCGCCCGCCCGCCCGCCCGCCCTCGAGATTCTATTAGCTTTATATCGCGCGCCGGAAGAGAACTGTGCCAGGCGATTGCGATACTCGCGAGCAGGAAGGAGATGCATCCCCGGCAGGGAATGCGCGGTGCGTTTTATCGTCTGACATCTTGCAATGGAGGTAATGATAATTGAAGGAATTCCGGGTGCGCAATCCGCTTTGTTTATTACAGATCGCGCCGAGCGATCGCGCTATTCAGCGACGTGTGCAGATTGACGCGCGATTAATTGATTAGCCGTATCGAAGCGGATTTCGTGAAACGAATAGTAACGAATCGAGCGATTACGATCGTTGCCCTCGGACCTATAGGGCCGCTCTCGCGGACCGTAGGGCGATCATTAATGTAAAATGTCGCGAGTGTAGGAAGGAGAAACGTTGTTCGTACGTGTGCACGCGGGAAGAGGTCCAAGGGCACTCGAACGCGAAGCAACGGCACTCTCTTAAATTGATTCTGTATTCTCTCCGATAATAACTTTAATCCACGGACGTTTTTATGGTAAAGAACATCACTCGCTTGCTTTCGCTTCTCGTGGTGCACACACACGATGCCCGGCATCGAGAGACTGTATATAGCGTAGTTACAGCACCGGTAGCACCGCTGGAATCGTCGCCCCCTCACGTGCTACCAGAACGACGCAGTAAAAACGTAACAGCGGCACCGAAGTACCGTAAAGCTGCGACCGTACGGTGCATTTCGTGACGATACCGCGATAAAAGGCGTCGGCCGCCTCCAAGATACGGCCGCGGTATATTTGTCGAGTTTCCTCTCTCCCGCCTTGATCTCGGATTTCCTCAGGTGACCGCTATCGAATTACCGCCGACTGTTAATCGTGTCAGCCCCGTTGCGTTATATTGCAATTTCATTCCTCACTGATTATTGCGCCGTTTATGCTTTCGTTCCCGCGACGGAGCGAAGGAAATTCGTCGTCGGAGCGATCACGGTAAACCCGACTGGCGCGTCCGGTATCGAACCGCGCCTCGTCAGCCGTGCCACATCGATGTCTCGCTCGATCGAGCGAGGTTCTTCGACACGGCGTGATTAAGGAGCGAGAAGAACGAGCGGCGGGACGTTTTCCCTTTGTAGCCGGCGGATCCAGTTACAGCGCCGGTGATTAATCCGTCGACGAGGCCGCGCGACATGCGGCGAAAGACTGGCTGGCCGATCCGCGACCGATGACCGATCCATTCACTGATTTCTGTCGCGGCTCGTTCTCGCATGGCCCGATAATTACTCTTTCCGAGTACGCGAGGTCCCGCCCCCCCCCCCCTGCCCCTCTGTCGTCGTCGTTTCCTCGGCAATAAACGACTTCCCACGAATTGCCACCCGCTATAATCTCAATAAACATCGCTCATCCGCGCGCGCTCTCGCCTCCCCCGCCCTTTCGGCGGTTTTACGAGTAGTAGTGTCGGCGTCGCGTTAGACGTGCGAGGGAATCTTCGGGGTAAGCGGCGGCCACGTATCCATCGGCGATGTCTTAATTGCCAGTTTTGCTTATTATTCGCGGCGCACACCGTCGGTAATCACGGAGGTCAAGACGGGTCGCGGGAGCTCATAGCCGTAGATCAACGATCAGCGAGCAGCTGCGTTCGCGTCACTCTGCCGTTCCTTTGATTCGTTTCGTTCTCGCTAGCGGTTCTTTTCGCGGAAGCTTGATCATCGTTTGCATCGACAGCCAACGCTTCGTTTTATCGACAACCTCAGCTACAGCTTTCTGCACGTTTCTGCGCATTCTGCTGCGAACACGAGTGAATTGTTCTTGTTGTAATACTTGAATAGTAGGAGAAAGGAGGAAAAGAGAGAGAAGGTTACGCGGATTAGAACGCGTACTCGTTCTAACGATCGTTACGCGCGCGCGTTCCTCAAGGCTCCACGAAACGGTCGGGGATGCTTCGAGAACAGGTTTCCTCTTTACCGTACCATCGGATATTGTGTGTCCGGTGGTATAGGGTCCTGAAAACCCGGACCCTCCCTCCCTGTGGACCTAGTCGCGGCACATTCGTCACGCACTCGCCGAGAGGCTCGGCTTCGATAACGTCCTCCGGTCTCTCCGTTTCTCTCTCCTTTCCTCCGTCCCGTTTCCTCACCCTCGGACGGATATAACCGCGCTGGTTTGCGGAACGCGCTATCTAGCTAGCGAAGGTCCTTCGGAGCAGAATCCCCGGAACGAGCTGGACCAGAGCAGACCAAGCCAACGTATACCGTAGCGCATCCACTCCATCTCACTTGGCCGCCGTCCCCATCGCACGCACCCTGCATCCAGCCCGGTCTTTTTCAACCCCTCGTCCCCCTTAACGCTCCCTTCTTCGTCGTTCGTCCTGATCCTTCCTCCTCTGCTCAGCCACCGGATCGGCCAGCGTCATCCCTTCCGCGAGGGCCATCAATCAAGGTTGTCAATTTGTAATGGCGATTCTCTGTGTCCATCTCGGGGTCGGAGTCCAGACAGTCCACCCTCGGTCCTTCTCTCCGTCTATCTTTGCGCATCGATGATCTCTCTCTCTCTTCCTCTCTTCCTCTTCCTCATCTCGTCCGCATCCCGCGGGGTAACTACGTTTAAAGGAGTGAGTGAGAGAGAGAGAGAGAGAGAGAGAGAGAGAGAGAGAGAGAGAGAGAGGGGAAGGTAGGGAATGGTGGGTTCTACGGATCTGGACACACAGCCCGCTGTAAACGTTCCTGCTGGCACTGATGGGATATCGTGGGCCGACGGAAGAAAAAGAGAAAGCCCCGCCGTCGAGTTTAACGTCCCCCGTGGACCTTGGCGCGCTAAATAAAATGGATGTTCTGGGGTCGAGAATCGGGAGAAATTGCACGGCGGATCCCCTAAAATGTCACCGGAGGCGCCGACTACTCGATGGCCGCTCCGACGCTGATGCGCGTCGAAACGCGCGCGCGATTTCGATCGATCCCCATTTGATTCTTTCCGTGGAAACGGGCGCGGCCGGTTTTATCGCGATGTCCATTCGAGCGAATCTTTCTTATCTCGCTTATCCCGCTGCACTGCTTACGATTCCTCCAAATTTCCCGTATTTGTTTCCTCTCGCAAAAGATTTCTCCTGCCGGAATGAGAGAATGGACAGATCGCGCGGTATTTATTATTCGTACAATATTCGCACTGTCGTTCGTCGTGTGACGAACGTTTCCGATGTCGCCAGGAGCGACGATTAGCTGCACTTTGATCGATCTGATTTATCGCACGCAGTTCCCGGAGTGCGTGTAATACGTCGAAACGCAAACTCGGTCGCACTGTCGGAAGTTGGAACGATCGTAGGAAAGTCGGAGCTGAAAGAAGGATGAACGAGGTCGATCGAGCGGGCCGAGTGGAGACGATTTCTTCCCTCGTGCTGTCCCCATCGACCGTCGCCGAGCTCTTTTTTCTCTACGTTTCGCGTCACGTAGACGTGATATAGAGTTACTTAGAGAGCCGATCCCCCGCGCATTACGGCCCCAACGTTTGAAAGGTGTCGGAACGGGTCCTCATGCGACATAGATCATACGTTAATTGAAATGGGGTGTATGCGCGCCGGTCTTCGAATACAAACGACCGACTTATAGAAATGTTATTATTTGCTACCGTATAGCGGCACCGTGGGGAGGGCACGTAACGGGGGCACGGCGGGTTTAACGGAGGAAATTGCGTTCCGCTCGTATCAGCGTTTCGATGAGCTCGGCGGAGAGGCCGAGCGGAGAAGCTCGCGATCGAGGAGGCCTCCTCGAGTCGATCCTCTTTTCTCTCTCTCTCTCTTTTTCTTTTTTTTTTTTTTTTTTATCGCGAATGAGGAAACATTGCCAATAGCGGGAACGAGTTGGCGTTTACGACGGCGAACGAGTCGAGCGGCGCGGAGTGTCCGCGAAATCACGCGTATTATATAAGGCAACAACATTCGTGCACGCGAGATCTCTGTAGCGCGCAATCTAGCGCACGATCGCATGAAATGCATTTGCGTAATTGGAATTATCGCGCGGCGCGATAATTTCCTCGCTCGTTTATTTCCCTTATTTATTCGTTCCTAATTCGATACGCGGGATGGACGTATAATTTAGCCGAGCGATATCGATTACAGCAGCAAGCAACAACAGCAGCAGCAGCAGCAGCAGCAGCAGCAGCAGCAGCAGCAGCGGCGGCGATCCTTGATCGAGACCGTTACATTCGCGTGATTACGCCAGAAACTGCCGGCGGTATCGCGCCAGCCGCGTTAATACTCGAATGTAACAATAACTCGCGATCGCGCGCTCGCCCGCCGTCCCTAACTGCCGAACTTTGATCCATTCCATGTAAACGAGCCGGGGGTCCATTTCGTTATGCGTAGGTATATATAAATTGGCACAGGGGCGGGAGCATCGCTTGGACACGGAAATGAAGTCTTGGACGGTCACGATCGTCATGAAAAGATAAGGTCCGAGTTCTCGGGGGCGCCGGACAACGCCCCTTCTCCCTCCCTCCCTCTCCCCCCCTCCCCCCTCTTCGTCTTCCCGTTTCTCTCTCGCGCGCGCTTTCCGCTCCACCGGCGAGATTTTTCATGGCGTGGATCGCGTCCGGTGTATCAAGCCGTAGCCAGAAGGCTGGAGCTTCCACGTAGCACGAAGGGTGGCCCTATCTTATCGGCGTAGCCATAATGGCCTGTTCTATCTCATCTCCAGTCTCGTTGACCGTTTGCCCCTAGACCACTTTCGCCATCAAGGCTTTACCGCAGTAATGGCGACCGGGAAGAAACCTGGCCGGCTCGTCGTTCCTATCAAACGCCGACGTATGCGAAAGAGGGAGAAGATGGCTATCGTAGAAACGCACCAGCGTCTATGCCGCTGGTCGAGTATCTTTATCGAGCGACGAGTTCGAACAAAATTCGCGGCGCAAATTTTGCACCGCAAATTTTGTATCGAGTCGTGAGTCGCTTCGAATACTCGGTCGTTCCGCGAGTCGATGACGCAAGTGACTTTGAGGAATCGTTTCAATCGAAAGGAACCGCTCGTTCGAGATTCCGAATTCCGATACATGTACGTAGCATTAAAATCGATCGCATGAGCATTCATCGATAGGATTTCGCTTTTCGTGAAGCCGATGCGTGGAACGCGCGAGGATAATCGCGGCGGTAATAATCAATCGCGCGCGATGCGGCGAAAGATAGGGCGCGATGCATTAATAAAGGCTGATGGACTGTTCAATCGAGCGCAGCCCCGTTGGCTGCAGCTGTAACGAGCCCGACGATAAAGGGCGTGTTGTGTAAAACGCCGCGTCGTGTCGGTCTCGTCGTACGACTCGCGTACGTGGCTGCTCTTTGTCCAAGCGCGCTTAAGGAAAGGCAGCAAGTTCAACGCGGACGATATTGACGAGGCTGACTGGCTCTATTAAGTACGCTTTATCGTCTATCGGCCGTTACCTCCCGCGCCCCCGTGCCGTGAAATAAAGTTGTCAGTAAAGTGCATTTCATCTCTAGGCCGGGCCGCCCGGGCTAGCCGCCGTTCTATTAAGAAATGCCACGCGCTAAGTAATTACGCCGCGTGATATCGACCTCGGGATCGATCCTACCTGTGACCCGGAAAAAGCCTCGGAGAGGATCGTTACCCGCGGCGGATTATATCGCATAGTCGCAGAGGAAGCGAGGAAGAGAGAGAGAGAGAGAGAGAGAGAGAGAGAGAGAGAGAGAGAGAGAGAGAGAGAGAAACGGAGAGGTATTCCACGGTGCGGAGTTCCCTTCGCGACATTTAAACGACCAGCCAGCCACCATCGTCGCGGCTTATTTATGCCTGTCGTAAGGACAGACACTTCCGACGTTTGTGGTTCTCATAACCTCCGTTTATTGACACTGTTAAGAATGGTTCCTATAATCCGCGCGGATCAGACTTTCAGGTCGTAACGGCGAGCGCGATGCGCCGCGTCGTTAAACCGCCAGGCGGGGTCAGGCGTGAATTAATAGTTTTATATGAAATTTTAATAACGCCGTCCCATCTCGTTAACCGTTGCTCGTCTTTATCTCGCGCAGTTGCAGTTACAATTCAGCCAGGCCGATTTATCGGCTCGGGAGTTTTATATGAACGATAATTCGCGCGTAGACTTCCCTCGCGGGAACCTCCCCTTCTCGTCGGCGAGCGCGCTTCGTAGAATTCGAGCGACTTGTTTTGTGATGTTTCCAGATGCAATTAACGCGTCTCGTAACGGCTCACCTGTCAACGCGTTTTATCCCTTTGTTGACGGAAAAGTACGATCCGCGTGTCGATTTCTCGAAACGGCGAAGTAACGATCGAGCTACGAAGCAATCGGAGATTCGCGCACTGGACCGAGTTCGGCCGATCATCGATAATCCGGAATACGCTCGATCGGGCAGATTAAAATATCCGATAAACGTCCTATTAATTGATAGATTAAAATGTCCATACGCGTCCATCCGTGATGAGCGTCGTAGGGGAAGTAAGACGCGATAATATGCAACGAGAGAGTTCTCCGTTCCTTACGGCTCGCGCAGCGAGCCTTATAAATATTAAGCGGTCTGTGGACAGTACGAGCAACATCTCCTTCCCCTCTTCTTCCCATCGCGGTCGCGCGGCTATTAATTATTTATCGCGTCAACTGAGGAGCCAGTCAGCCACCAGCACTCATCAGGTTTTATCGGGAAGGCCAGGCGGACTTGGCGAATCGCGATACGGCGCGTCGCCGACAGAAATTTATGTCAATCCGCGGGGACGCGCGGCGCACACCGTGGAAGGAAGGCCGGCGCTGGGAAGAACTGGGTTAAAATATGCCAACGTCGAGTCGCGAGGCCGAGGAAGAGGAGGAGGCAGAGGAGGAGGAGGCGGAGGGGGCGGGCAAATTAATTTCGGCTTGTCACGAGGACGATCATCCATAAATGCATTAGCTCTTCTTTGCGAGCCGCGCTACTCTCCTCTGCTGTCCTCTCCTCCGGAGCGGCATCTCGCGTGGAGGAGGAAAAGGGAGGTGGGGGGGGAGGAAAAAAAACGCGATCTCGCAATAATCGTGATTTATGTATTCATTACCGGGCGGTGCTTCGACACGACTCGTTTGCGCCGTTTCCAATTGCCGGCGCGCAATATTCGCGCCGAGTATTCGCAGTTTGTATCGAATTTCGAGCGTTTTTCGACAGCGGATATTATCGCACCGGTGTTCCGGTCATCGGTCATTCCTTTCGAGCGGTTATTGCGATGCGATACAATTACCGCGAGTAGTCACTCCTCGTTCTTCGTTCGGCGCGCGGGCTGTCCGATTATTTCGGAACTTGCGCTCTCCGTGAACGCTTCGCCGGGAATTTTACGATTAAAGCGATTAAAGCAGCTTAAGGATAAGTTATCGTTACGGAGGAAGGAGCCGCGGATTTCACGCGCGGGTAAACCTCGACGCTTCCCGCGCTCGCTCGCGGTTTTGCCGATGCGCGCGATCTCTCTCCTCCTCCCTCCCTCCCCCCTCTCTCCCGGTGACTTTCGTTGGCAACGTTTCTCTGGACGTTCTGGTTCTCTGGACGCCGATGAGATATACTCGAGCCTCGTAGCGGCAGCTGGCCCGATCGATGTCCGCGCACGGTTAGTGGATATCCGAGTGGAGCGAGCAGAGAACGTCGGAAAGAACCGAAACGGCCGGGCGCGCGGGGTTGGACGTTAGGAAAGGGAAGTTGCTTGCTGGAGACAGCGGAAGAAAAATAGCGGAAGTCATCGACCTCCGAGGGGTTATATATCAGGGAGGGTCGAGGGCGGGAGGAGGGACCAGCGGCGAGCGTGCGTATACGTGCACCGAGCCGCGCGTCGGTGTGCGGATAAGTGGGAAGGGTAAAAGGGGGCGAGAGAGTTTTCGTTGTGATTCGCAAAGTGTACCGCGGCGAGAGAGACAGAGACAGAAAGAGAGAGAGAGAGAGAGAGAGAGAGAGAGAGGGGGGGGGGGAGGACGCGGGCGATGAAGAGTCGACGGTGAAGAGGAGGAGCGGTCGGAATCTAGGATAGTAGTTCTACCGTTTTATCATCCAAGCGAGGACAACGACAGCTTCGCGGTGATTCCGTTTCTTCCGCTCTCTCTCTCGCACCGCCGGGTTTATCTTAAATGAGACTCTCCGAGGGCTTAACTCGGCTTGCCGAGGTTAGCAGCGGCCGGCCTTTACTCGCGTCGGGATATATCTCTGATTGATTAAATTCCTGCAATTACGTCGCGTCGTATATCACGCCGTGGCCGGGTTCACCCCGGGGAGAACGCGTTGAACAAAACCGGGATTCGGACAGCGAGGCGCGTCAAGATTTGCCCCCCGTTGGTGAATTTGCGTCAGCGGCACGTTTTAGGTTTCATTGTGGTAGACGCCCTACCGACAGCGGCAGCCCAACATTGACTGAATTGACAAAGTTGATTTTACCTCAAATAGCAACAATTACGTATGCCGTCATTGCTGTCGGCCGACGAAACGTGGAAACGGCTATAAATCTGCGTTAGAAATTAAACGATATTAATGCGCGGAGTAAAATCACGTATTTTTGATCGTAGCTTTTGATCGCGTTCGGGTCCGTTGCAGTACTTTGTGTCGCAATATGTATGTGTGTGTGTGTGTGTGTGTGTGTGTGTAACGTAAATAGATTGCATGATTATGCCAATTCGCACGGATCCCCAAGCGAATCCAGATTTTAACGATACGACATTCGGTAGTGTTTTAATGTATGCGTTATTTCTATTATCGTGCTCCGCCGTCGCTATTATTATATCTGACATTACCCGTGGATGTAACGTCATAGAAATATACGAGACGTAAATTACGGCGCCCAATTTTGACAATGCAACGTAGATCCGAATAAGCGATGCGCAACAATGCCAAACGATTTCCGCAATTGTTACCATTACCGTTTTAATCATAGCGTTTACGATCACGCCGCTCTCGACAATGGTAACGCCGCCGAATCGGTGCAGATACATTGTTACTATGTCACAATACAACGGCGCAACGATACCGATATTATTTTCCGGCTCGACGACATTATCTGCAATCACCGTCGAAATGAACAATGCGTGGAAGCCAGGAGAAACGGTCGCGAAGGGAAAAAGACAGACCGTAAAGAGCTGCGGAGAAAAAAAGGACAGAGACGGAATAGTACGTAAGAGAGACGGAGGAGGACAGACAGATGGAGAGAGAGGGAGACAAGTAGGGGCTGATAGGGGAGTGGAAGTAGGAGACTCGGGCAGCAGCCGGGCGGATGAGTTATTAGATCCGGCGTATCCGGTATTGCGTCGCGGATGACCAATAGTTTCATCGAGGGATTGTTGAAGCTTCCGGAGCACATTTCCGACTTCCGCCTAGCGAATCGTCCTTCCGCCCGTCCCTACCATTTCTCCTTCTTTGCCTTCTTCTTGGCGTCATCGTTGCCAATCGTCATCTTCATCAACGCGAGCTGAAGCTGAGAGCTTCAATTTGGAAGGAACGAAGACAGGATTTGGATTCGTTCGACATCACCGTTAACCATGACGGTTCCTCCGTGCTTCTTCCTCCTCACTTTTGCCCTTTTTCTATCCTTACTCCAGTACTTGCTCGTCCAGTACGATAGTTTGGCTCTCGAAGGATGTTACCGCTCTCGTAGGAAGCGTCTTCACGGCGATACCGACCATCGTATGTTCTCGTTTCGCACTTCACGAGAAACATTCGGGGCTTCCAAACAGTCGCTGCTGTTTCGAGAAATACCATTAGAGTAATAGGATGGACACGTAAGACCGTGTATCGATACCGGCTCCACCGCGAGAGCTTCTACGCGATCTGATCGATACTCGGACGGTGATATTTTTGTATGGTTTATTTCTCGATATGCTGGATACGTCTGATGTCTCCTGCATTCACGTTTGCTTATTTATGCTGCTTTATTCGAGCACTGTATTTTTGTAAGATGAATGAAGCAATTTTCGTGCACGTATTTTTGTACCTTTCATAACAGGATTCGCGAGTGAATTCTGTTTCATCGTGTCTTTATTTTATCATAGGAAGCATTTGTAAGATCTAAAACGTTCATTGGCCCAAAACACTTGATCTCGAAATTACCAAGCACAAACGCACGCATCTTATTCATCTATCTATCTATCTCATTTATCTTATTCAATACTTTTCACGCGTAGAGTGCGCGAAGCGCTTGACAAAATGCAAAGTTTGAAGCATATTTAATAACCGATCGAAAGGTGGGAATACCGCGTTGATCGCCGTAATTGAATTAATAAGCGTCACGAAATGAATATCCGCGAGGCGTTACGAGTTGTCAGACGGTGCCTTACGAAAGTGAAACCCGACAATTTGCTCGACCCGGTTTAACCGGCTAATCCTTCGCTTCGGTACGCCGCAGCTTCGGTACTTCTTCGTGGACCTTTTCGTCGAGCACTTAGCGCTCCCCGGCTGGTCGCTAATTAAGTCGTCAATTCCGGACGGGACGAGGTGGAACTTGGGTGCTTCCTTTAAATCTTGAGTGGAAGTTCGTTACTACACTCGGCCACGGTGAACTCCGGAAACTGATGGTTGTTACTTAGACTGCTCATATCTATCATGGTTTCTCTCGCTCCCTCCCACGCCGGCCTTCTTGCCACTTCACTTCTCTCTCTCTCTCTCTCTCCCTCTCTCTCTCTCTTCTCGTCCTTCTCACCGCTCCCGTTCGCGGTTTTAGCACCCTCCTCCGCGAAAGCCCCTGGAAACTCCGGACGGTAACGTTAGGTCGGGTTATACCGAACCCGCCAGCGAGGAGGAGAACTCGGCTTGAACTCGGAGGGAACTCCGAACGGAAACTCGGCGTGAACACTCGGCGTGTCGCCGCCAACTAAGTTGGAGCGAGCGACCCACCCACTAACCTCCGCAAGGATTCCTCGCTCGTCTAGGCGCCGGAGGCACCGGTGGCAGCCAAAGAGCCAACCACCTTACACGCCCTTGTACCATCGGTCCCGGTTCTGCCGCTATGAACGTGGGCCAGGCATCCAGCCAGGCCGCAACCATAAGTTACTACTAATGTTGTCCCCGTGTTCCGCGACCGAATTCGTCGGGAGGTATTTTCGGAAGTGCGACCTTGTAAAATGCCCGCGTGACCTCTCCGTCGCGGAAACGTGATTTTCACATGAATCCGATGATTCTGCAGCTGGACTTCGAGACAGGCGAACGCAGCAATCACGGACAGTCTTGATAGACTAAGAAGCTTCTAACAGCCTTAGAAGCCTCTCTACGGCTTCGCATAAATTTCGGTCCAACGACGCCGGAATGCCGTGAAAACATTCTCCCGCAAAGTAGTTCATCCTTAAGCTCCTACTTATTTTCTTCTCCTAGCTCGAAGGAAGCGGCAAGTCCCCGTCTCTCGCAGCCGAACTTCGACGTTCCACCACTTCGAATGAGTCTGTCGCGAAAGTTTAATTAGATCCACCTTGAGGCAGTTCCGGGCCTTTCTACCATCGGTAGCCGCCGCAGTAGCAAGTTAATGAGTCGGTAACAAATTTTATTCAGTTACGAAGATAGTGCCTTTAATGAGTCCGAGAAAGTATTCCAACTGTCGCCTCGTTCGCCTAGAAAATTTCACTTCATCGTGAACGAAGATCGAACTCTCGCTGCGCTTTATGAATCTTCCTCCCTTCGTCCTCGACGCTCACGCACCGTTTCGCTGCGACAATGCCTCGTTCCCGTTGTAAATCCGACGAGATGACCGAGTGACCGAGCGCGTTTTCATCTTACGTCCGATCGTTATCGCGAAGATCCCGGAAGCGTTCGCTCCGGAAACGGAACAGTTTTTTCAGCGGCTTAGCCGGCTGACGATTAACGGCCAGTTCATTTCCCAGCATCCCGTAGCGAGTTCGCCTAAGTAAATTACTTAGTCGCAGGATAGAGCTGCGACGTACACCGGCTTCCCGGCTAACGGATCTCTCACATGACGACAGGCGGGGGCGCGGGTGACAAGGGCGGGTGGGTAGCTTTGCGGATTTACGCGGCACCGAAATACAAGCGGCGAACCGAGCTCGAGCGCGGGGAGCTTTATTGCATTACGCCATGCGGCGTTTTTCCTATCTCGTGCGGTCTCGTTGCACCGTGGGCTGTGAACCTCATCGAATTGACCCTACCCCTCGGCCTTAGAGCCGTCCGGGACAGAAATAACGTCCTTCGTCCTGCCTGCGGTATCCGGCCCGCGTCGGAGAATCAACGAATTCCCCGGATGACTGTGAAGAGCCGGCCGCGGATTCCCGACGCCGTAAGAACAACCATTAAGGCGGTGGTAATGGCCGGCGATAATTCGCCTTTGTTAATTAAAGCGTAACGAGGCGATAGCTCAAAGGTCTCATATAGCGGGCCCGGCCGCGTGATCTTTATCTTTGATCCTCCGCAATGCGACTCATGATTTATTCGCAGGAAATTCCCGGAGCGCTCGGCGGATCCCAATTTTATCTCGCGGCCAACTCGTCTCGGATATCTCCCTTATTGCTGCGCGAGACGCGATTGCTCGATCGCGCGCGCGCGCGCGCGATCTTTATTTACCGTCGTGAAACTTTAACCACGTCGCACGTGGTACGGCTATCGCAACGAGAGCGCGTCCGTTTCCCTTGTTCATCACGCCGCGAATGAATCACTCGGATGAAATTAAATCCCGCGTACTCGCGCGATCCGACAACGGGATCCAATTGTGGTAACATTATATTAATGCGCTAACGCCGTATTACGACGCTACCGTAAAGGAGAACGCTGCTTGCTGCATAGCGCGTGATAGAAGAGCACGGGCGAATAATCGACCCGCGATCCAATCGAATCGCGCGAATCGCGCCTTGCCAGGCGTGATGGGGGGGGGGGGGGATGGATCCGTGCGACTCTTAACATCGCCGCGAGTCTTAACGACTTGCAATTTGCGTGAGCGGGAAGGAGGAGGGGGGAGAGGGGAGAGGCGGGCGAGCTCCGCGGGAGAAACCCCCTCGCGGACGACGCCGGAGATCATCCCCCCCCCCCGCAGCTTCTTCGGTCGCTCGCACGGAGCAGCGAGCTGCAAAGAGAAGAGCGATTCCTTAATTTCCCATATTGTGGCTCGTCCCGGCCATCCCGAGGCGCCCCGCTGCGTTATAACGCGGTTTAATCACACTACAAGCGCGCATCCCTCGTTAGCGCGGGATATCGTAGCCGCGATGGCTATAATACGAGGCTACATTCCGCGCGGCGGACGTGCCGCGAGATACGGCATGTGCCATGCAAGACACCGCTCGGGAACGGCGTCAACGGCGGGCGTTGCGGGATCGGTAATAACCTTTCGGCTTCCCCGCTCGGCGGGGAAACGCACGCCGGACGGAGCGTAGCGCGAGGTGTTACGCAATTACGCCGCGCTCGCGCTCGCCTGCCGTCCCGAGATTGCCGGATAATCCGCGAATCCCATTTCTGCAACGCCGTGGATCGGCGAAGCGTCGCCGGTTTCCACGGCAACGGAGAGCAGCTCGTGCGTCTTTTCATTCTTCTTGGCGCGGTCGACAGCCGTGCGATATAGCGTTGTAGCTCGCGCGTGCATATGCATTCGCGCGTTGTACGGGAGGGAACGCCGCTGAAAACATCCGCGTCGCTTCGGATGCCTCGCGCTCGGCCGATGTCGCTGGATTTACAATGATCTTTCCTGTTCGCCGGCAAGCGAGAAGGCGAATGGCGGCAGCCGCGCCGAAGAAAGAGTCGCGCGCGTGCTCGAAAAACACTGTGCGGAGATAGAGACTCTGGCGGTGGGAGACGCTGGCAATAATTGTGATTTACGATTCGGTCGCTCACTGGCGATCGCACTTCGCGAAGCAGAAGAACTCTCGCCGGGGCGAGATCGGGATCGAGCCGCACGGGGCAGGGGGATGGGGGGGGGGATGGGGGAGGAGGGAGAAGAACCGACGGGCGTCCTCTCGCTTTTCCGTCAAATCGGAAAATCCAGCGAGTCCAGTGGGAAAGCGCGATACTGTACCGAGTCTGTTTGGATCTGAACGCCGGGGCGTTCCTTAATTGGCGCTCTTTTCCGCGACCTCCTAGATCATCCCGGCGGTTTAATTAGCAAAGCTCGTAATTCCGTTTCGCGCGGGAACACGGAGAGCAGCCTCGTTAGCGTTAACCGTGCACTCACGGTGCAGGACGCCGATCGATGTAAACGGCGCATCTCGCCGCGAGATATCTGTCACGCATCTTCGCTGGAGAAGCCGCCGTCTCCTTGTCCTCCGCGTGCTTTTAATTCGCGGAAATATCCGCCGCTGATCTGCCGCGCCGTTTAAAGATCACGCGCGGTTGATAAGCTTCCGCACTGGCTGCGTGTGATGTGTCGGCGGGGGACGCAGGTCGACTTTTTAGCATAAGAAAGGCTTAGCGAGAAGCGCCTCACAATGGCGGCCGAGCCCTTGGCGCGTTTCGCGCGATCTCGGCGACACTCGTTTATCCGCTTCGCTCTCTCCGTCTCGTTCGCGTCGTCGATTCCGGCTGTGAGCGTGTATTGGTGTAGCGGAGGGTAGGACGCAATCAGTGCCCTTGATTTATCGTGGCAATATACATTAAGATACCGACATTAAAACTAGGGGAGGTCTCCCGTGGATTCCGAGGCTCCATTACCGCTTAGGCAAGAGAGAGTGAGAGAGAGGAGGTGTGCTGTCGTCACGTTGCATCGAAATGCCCCAGCGAGATTGAATTCTCAGCTGCGCTTGATCCGTTCGGTATTTCCCTCGAATTAATGGCGATCGATTACTCGCGTACGCACAAGTACCGAGTTTCTTTTTGCTCATTAGCAATCGCGAGGCCAGCGGCCGTTTATTAACGTCTATTTCTGCCAACAGTTGGACGCGCGTCAACCTTACCGATGTATCAACCGATGTTCAGCGAGAATTCATTCACGGAGAATCCTACTGATAGAATAGACAGTATAGATAGAAAGGATAGGAAAGATAATGATAAAGATAAAGAAGGCACTATGTAATACACTACATCCACGCACACGCGCACACGTCGATGTCGTCAAAGTCACAAGAGAGAACGTTATCGTTAGAATTGTCAGAGTGTCGAGTTAAGTAAATCGCCAAATTCCGTTACATCGGATCGCGAATTTAATCTATCTCTTTCTCTCTCTCTCTCACACACACACACACACACACACACACACACAAAATCGTTGCAACAACGTCTTTAATCGGAGATGATCGGAGACTTATGCTACTAGGTCCTCGGCATGCCGCGCAGAAAAGGCCGAAAGAGGCCGCCGATGCCGAGAGCAATTCGAATTTACGGTACATATAAGTCTCCGGAGTTATCGGAGACGTGATCGTGACTTTGGCGAATCGCATCACACCGCTCGCCGCGTGCCCCCTTCGGACGCGTGTACCTCTCGATCTCCCGCCTCTTTGCGACGGAGGGATCGAGTGGCCATCGAGTTCTCGAGGAACTCGAGAACTTCGGAAGGGGTCACCGGCGAGCTTGTCCACCGCCCGCCTGCCAATTACGGAACGGAGATCTAACCGTAGTAACGTGTAGTGTTTCCACCATTGTCCGCAGGACCGAGCGGGGCGTACAGTCCTGATGCGGCGATGGGCTACATGATGGACGGACAGGCGGCCAGTATGATGCACCGGCCGCCGGGCGATCCTACCTTTCACAATCAGTACCATTACCCGGAATATTACGGACATCACTTATAAAGGTTTGTATCGCGCTGTTACTCGCGAGGTATCGACGTTACTCGTTAATCGCCGCGCTTTGATCAGCCTCGCAGTAGTAGCTGTACGATCTTGAAAAAGAGTGATTGCAAGAACCTTCCGAGTTAATTGCTCGCGATGTTGTCGCCGTGAACAATCAATCGTACATTGCGTTCGCATTGGAGTAATAGTAACGCGATTAGATACGAACAACGACCGTGGAGATAAACACGCAAACATAATGATTCAAGCTGATCCGTGCGATTGTAGCTCGCGATCCGGGTCGGAAATGTCGTGGCGTGGGATTGAGGATCGCCAATCTTGCCTGTTTCAGGAGTGCTAATGAGACGGAACGGACAGTGGAACGACGGTTCTAGCGACATACGAGACGGATGATCCATCGTGCTCTGACTGGCCAAGAACGGAAACGGAGAACGGTGACGATCTGCAGAGAACGATCCGGGCTACCAGCGTAGCCCCGATGATTTCTTGTCGAAGCTTGCAATCCGTGATACTCGGATGCTCGGGGGATGCGGGACAAAAGGAAGAGAGAGAGAGAGAGAGAGAGAGAGAGAGAGAGAGAGAGAGAGAGAGCGAGGGAAAGAAGCGGGGCAAAGGGACAAAATGACGATTGGAGGAGGAGATTCGAGGCGGATGAGACACCGCGGAAGGTCGACGAGCGGAAGATCGTAGAACCGTCGAGGGAAGAAGGACGGTCAACGTGGTTGACGAAGCGGCTGCGGAAGAACGCGGCGACGAACGAAGGACACGAGGTGGACGAAGCCGCGGCTTAGTCCGGCGAGTGACGCGGCCGCGAGGAAATTCATGTGATTGTTCTTTGTACAAATATCGCGGTGTAATATTGTAGTGATTGAAGAATTTAAATGTTAAATTTTAATACGGTCGCGATCGCGAGATATATTAATGAGACGTAAGTGATATATAGGCAATTTAGCGGGCATGTACATTAAAAAAAAAAAAAAGAAAGGAGGCAACCCCGATGCTCGCACGGAAGAGAGGTACGTTCAAGTGCACAGACCACGCAAGGCAGATATAAAAGAGAACGCGAGGGAGATACGAACGAAGAGGAAAGCTTGGGAATATATGTGTGTGTGTGTATGTATATATGTATATATACATATATACATATATATAATATGTATGTGTATACATATATATATACATACATTATAAATAAATATAAATAGCGTCAAAAGAAGGACGAAAAGAGAAAGAAGATTATTATTAGAAGGCACGGGAGATGTTTAAAGGTATATAAGAGTAAACGGACGCAAATACAGGCGAGAGTTAGGCCGAATGATACTGACGCGTGTGCCGGACTCGAGCGTCGATCATTCACTTGCATATATATAGGAGACATTAAAATTTGTACAGTTATTAATTATAAATGAATTTACTAATTAAAGGAAGAATATATTATATATATATAAATATATATATACATAACGGAGTAAAAAAAAGTGTGGCCCCCGGTTGTAATATAAATCGAGCGTTGTAGTTGGACTGGGACGATTTATCGTATATTGCCGACGCGTATTAAGTAAAAGAAGATTTCTGCGTAAATCGAGAGAGGAAAGCGAGTGGCGCGAGTGACGCGAGAGAATACGCGAGTATAAACGTGCTGAGGGATTTCTAGATATAAATAAAAATGAGGATATAGATACCTGCGAGCCAGAGAGAAAGAGAGAAAGCGAAAGAACGAGAGAGAGAGAGAGAGAGCGAGAGAGAGAGAGAGAATGAGTAAGAGAACGAGAGAGAATGAGTAGCGAGAGCGAGAGCGAGAGCGAGAGCGAAAGTGAGAGAGAAAGAGAAAGAAAGAGAAAGAGGATTGTCGAGAAAGCTCTTCGTCGTGCACTCGATGACGCAGCGATATCTCTCCGAGAGTCCCMCCCTCTAAAATCCCAACCCAATTCAACCCCCCCCCCCCGCCCTCGCACAAATGACACACACACACACACACACACACGCGCGGATTCTCTCAGCTTTGCCGAGAGATGCATACATACGCGCACACACGCACATATACATATAGAACACAATTGTCAACACGACCGTGAGCATAATTAAACGAAAGTACACGTCCGCAATTTATTATTCGCAATATTCAGCTATAAATAGTTAATTCAATTGTGGGAATGCGAGGAGACCGAGCTCGATTGGGAGAATTCGTCCCGCGGATGCATGCTCGCGCTTGTTTTTCTCACTTGCTTCTTCGAGCCTCGTCGCAGAAGAGATTAACGTAGAAACGTAGAAGGGTCGAGCAAGGGATCGCGAATCAAGTTTGTTTTCGTCATTATTACCTTTATCTCATTCTCAAGCTGCATCTGCAATCGGAAGATGCGTCGCACGTGGGAAACGGGTAAGTACAGCGCGAAACAATGAAGCGAAGAGAGGTGACCGGTCGACATCGCGCGTATGTTGTAACGTCATCACACGCAATATGATAGGTATGATGCGATGACGCCCGTCCTCCGCGTTAATAGCGATCGATATTGCGTGCTTAAAGATACTATCTTCTTATTCAATTGCAACATTTCGCGATCTTGCTTTCACGCGCGCGGACGATTTCTCTCTCTCTCTCTCTTTCTCTCTCTCTCTCTCTCTCTCTCTCTCTCTCTCTCTTCTCTCTCTCTCTTCTCTCGGAATCGTGTCGGCGCGGATGAGACTCTTTGAATTTTTGACACTTTTCTTCTCCTTTCGTCTCGATCGATATTGTTATCAGCGCGGGATATTGCCGTTTTGCCTGTCTTTCGTTCTCGTTTCCACATCTTATTGCAAACAGAACACAAAACAGAAAAAATATATATATATATATATATATACATACATACATGCATACATACGGACAAGTTCATCATGCGCGACTTAGCAGTTAATCGCGAATCTGTGCGTTTTGCCTCTTCGTTTCGATCTTCCTCGCTTTTTCTTTCCTCATTCTTCACGCTCCCGATTTTCGCGTCACCGATCCCAGTGAATTATTTTCGTTACTCGAAGGATTTGTCATACGCTTTCGTTAACATCACGATCGACCTTCCCGTTCGATAACAATCGTCAGTTTGAAGGAGCAAACAATCGAACGAAGAAAGAAATAGAACGCAATCAATTCCCAATTTGTACTTATCTCTTCCAATCGCTTGTCTCTCGTTCCGCCAATCCCCTCGGCCCAGCCCCTCCCCCTCCCCCATTACGTTATTGGAGGAATCTCTATATTTCTATACGAATCTTATCGCCGCACGCGCGCGCGCGTCTCTGATATACGTAAATTGATGTTAGCGAGCGAACGATGATAAAGAGCAAAGAGCAAGGGGGAGGAATGAACGCGTGAGAGAAACAGAAGCGGGGAGAAGAGCGCCGCGTTTTCGAAGGAAGGGGAAATGAATTTTCGAGAGACCTTTATAAACGCGATACGCCGGACAGGGATGATTATTAAGAGGGAAAATTTTTTAATGAAATTAAAACGTCGATTACACACGTGAGAGCGGATCCACGACGAATAAGGGTACGAAATAATAAAAACCGCCCCTCGTTAACGTCATGCGCGTCACGCGAGGACGCGTGTCTCGTTGATCTCCCGACGATCGAGACACGACGGTTCGTCCGGAAGGATGGATCATCGGCGTCATCCTCTCTGATCGACGACGAGCGCGACGAGCGAGAGACGAGAGAACGAGTAGAGAGTAGAGAGAGAGAGAGAGAGAGAGAGAGAGAGAGAGAGAGAGAGAGAGAGAGAGAGAGAGAATGAGAGGGAGGGGGGAATAGGGAGGGAGCGAGGAGAAAAAGAGAAAGAGCGTAAGACAAAAATTTTATTGATATTTTCAATACGCCCGCATACACGCAGGAGGAAGAAGAGATAGGGGAAGGAGAAGAAGAAAAAAAAAGAAATCTTGTATAAAAAAAATTTTAATGTAACACACTGCTCCTGCCGAGAGCCGAGCGGCGCGTCGGCGACACGTCGGTGCTCCTCATGGCGTGACAAGTCTGTTCGCGAGTGCGATCCTGAGAACGCAGGATGAGAACGATAAAGGAAACGAGATCCCGAGATCTCTCGGGGTAAGTAATCGAACCGATCGCAAGCCAAGCGGCCGCCGACGAGGAACGCCGGCGTTTGCACGTAGTGCCTCGCGCGATCGGCGTTCTAGTATACTAAAATAAAAGAAATAAATAAATAAAGGATAACCCACGTATACCGAAAGACTCAGGTGCGAGAAAAGTCAGTATAGTTACGGTCCTGGTTAAATCGGAAGAATTATACACGAATCCGCGGCTGACGTCGCGCGAACGCGCGATCGATCGTGCGATCCTCGACCGCCCCCGTCCCCCAGGTGGTAGACAGGTAGAAAGGCGGGKAGAGGGTGGCCTGTACAGATTTCGTCGGCTCCTTCGACGCGGCAAATTTCACGTCGGGGAAATTAATCGCGATCACCGCGACGGATGAAAACGGTATACGATAAGACGGACGGAAATTATATACGTGCGCGCGCGCGAGAGAGAGAGAGAAAGAGAGAGATCGCGCCGTTGAGATGCACGCGAGACCGTCGACGAGCGTATCGTTGCGGCACGATGATTCCGACGAATTTAATCACCTTGGCAATCCCCGCGTGCGCGCGCGCGATCTCCGGAGAGAAATGGAATCTTGCCTGTACAATTAAATAATTAACGCGAGAGCGAGACAATCATGAAACTCATGTTTCATCAACGACGACGACGAGGACGCCGACAAGGACAATTACGAGGACGACGATGACCGATTTGCTCCTGTCGTCGCGCGCGGCTCGGACAGACGACGGCGCGTTTTTACGAATTGTATTTGTTGAATGATATATTGTTTAATTTTGTTGAGGCCCGTCTTCGGCCGTTCACGACGACATCTCGAGTTGTACGCGTAAACGCGTACACGCATGAGCGATCGGTTTCCCCGACGAGAGATGACGCTTCACTGAGATCACAGCAATAAGGTTCGCGTGCGAGCGCGAAGCCGATCAGGCGAGATGGGCGAGCCTCGTCAGAGGCTCGATGCAAGTGATGTGGTTTTTGATGTAACAACTCGCGACCCGACGACGATATTCGAGGATTGATCAGAGACGATCTTTGTCGGAGGCCGCGAACGCACAGGGGAGGATCGCACGATCGGTAACGCGCGCGAATGCCGCCACGAAGACCGAGCGAAGACCGGAGCGACCGAGAACGTCGTATTGGCTGTTCGTTTTATAAATGAGTTCACTCGATTGAATCATCGCCTTAAAATGTATACGAAGTAACAGTAAGGTCTATCTAAGTAATAATCATGTTAGAGGGTAAATCGTAACAAAGATTTTATGAGCGGCGACACGAGCGAGACGAGGGCAGTAAGAGAGGAAATGCGTATATGCGTACGTGTGCGTGTGTAAAGACGAGCGTGTGGGAGACAACGCGAGAGAGCGAAAGACGGAGGGGAAAGAGAGGGATAGACACGATCGCGAGGGGATGCGTGCGTGTGTGTGCGTGAACAATAGCGATCGACAGATGAGACAATGTATAATTATTGTATAATTACGAACAGTGGATGATGTAACGGCTACGACGACGTCGACGATTGCGGCGCTGATCATAACGACGACGACGACGACGACGACGTGGGACGAGCCCGCCCGCGTCGATCGAGATCACCGCGATCTCAAGATCACGGCGATCGTTATTTATGATCGCGAGAGCGACGCGAGACGATAACAGCGATCGTCAGGCCGATGCGACGCATGCGATACGGCGCGTCTGTGTATAGTAAGCTAAAAATTTATTATATCGGTATGGAATCAGATTTTTGCAACTGTTTGCGTATTGACGACCTAACTGACGCCCTTAATTAAGAAAAAGACCGGTGAAACTACAAATAAATTTAAAAAAAAGAAAAAAAAGAAAAAAAAACCGAACGAAATGAATTGTGTTCTGCTTTGTAAATCGTTATCGCTCTTCGATATTATACCATACACGATTGTGATAGCGAGAGAGAAACGAAAGACGGCGGGAAGGGGAGGAGGGGGGGKGGGAGGGAGGGAGCGGGGACGGACGAACGGCAAGGCGAGGAAAGAGGCGAGACGAGCGAGGGTGGCGCGAGTGCGAGAATGAGAGAATGGGAGGAAAGAAATGTGATTACGGTATAGCTACTATGTACGACAGTCGAAAATCCTTTCTACGTGTTTTGTCGGGAGCGGAGGTGACCTCCGCCCGCGTTGCCCGGATTGTATACACTCTCGCGTATACGAAAGAGATAAGAAGAAGAAACGGAACGCGAAGATCCGCGAGACGCTGGTCAAGAATTAAATATGCGGAGAATCGAAGAGCGGGAGACCGCGCGTTGGTGTAAAGTATTAAGCATTATGGGACTACGTGCATACATATAGCTGTACTGAAGGGCGCGAGCCATCACACGCGTACACGTACACGCTTGCATACATACAGACGCGGACACAGACACACATACACGAGTGCAAGGCACACAGAGGAGGCAGGAGAAGTCACACTCGATCTTTTGTGTACTCGAACTGAATCGGTTCCGTTTCGTTAAAAGGAAAACTCACGGATCGAACACGAGACGACGACGAAAGGAAGGACGATGTCAAAGCTGGTCTATGTTAGAGAGTGTCCATTGTATAGTGTTTTTTGAAACGTGAGCATTAAATGCTACATCTTGTGTACGACCGTTGTGTTTTGCACTTCATTACGCATCATTATGCCCGTGAGAAAACGTCGCGACGCCGCTGATGCTGAAACGTCGCTCAGTCTCCGCATCCGGATCCGCAAAGGAACAGTCATTAAATCCCGTCACTATCAATCGCGCGTTAATTTCTCCGAAGAGAAAGAAAAGTTGCACTCTTTTCCCAAAGCGGGAATTAAATCTTAAAGATTATGCATCACACGCGTCCGGCGAGTATTGATCACGTTTCACTACCCCAGACTTCCTTCTTGAAATTCGCCCTGGATCTCGAATTCTCATTCTTTCGATCAAGAACAAGAGTCGCTGTGAAACAGAAGCGTCGGGATGTCGGACTCTGTTGGAAGGTATTTTACGACACGCGCATGTCTGTCGCATGTCGACCGCTGCAACGTGTCTCGTCGAGGATTCCAATCTGATCCGATAAGCGAGAAGACGTGCCTCAGTGCGTCCGTTTAACGGAGGGATGATCTACAGGAGAAGGTAAAATCGTGTCAGGGCCGTCGAAGGGCGGACGACATCGTCGTTTCTCGAGAATGGCAGACCAACGTTTTGCAGCTCTCGGAGATCACGGGCGAGGGAGATGGACGGCGGGGATTGTTAGCGAGCTGTCGATGGTGCCGTTTTGTTATTCGCCGCCAAGCAGTCTCTCCTGCGAGGCCGGTTGAAAAGCGAAAGGATGCTGTATAAAACGCACATTCGCGATCCCCTAGACCGAGTCACACCATCCCGCCATCTCTTCCTATCTCTGTCTCTCGGCGCGCTTCCCGTTCTGAAATATGATAGGGCGAGCGGAGAGGGCCGGAGAGCATCGCGGTGGTTGCTGTAGGTGCCAATTACCGCTGATGGTTATTCCATGGAAATGGACCTTGTTACGCGGCGGCGTCGAGAATCGGGGAAGGTACCAATTATTTTTGCTGCCGTCGATGCTTCCTGCCAGGCGTCATCCGGCGAAAGCGCCGAGTCGGCGGTTTGCCCGGTGTCGGCCGTGCCAGAAGCTAACGAGACACGCCGTGACGTCGCGGAACGCGCGGCAATTTTCGAAATTTTCCACCCCTTTCCCACTGTCCACCTCTGATCTTTTTATTTCACTTGGCCGTCGGCCTTTTGTCATTCGTTACCTAAAACGAATGTCGATAATCTTGATAACTTGCGGATTGTTACAAGTCGATGTCAGCGACGTCGAGCGACTCTTATTTATCCGTCATTTAAAAGTCAAAAGTCATTTCTCAAATTTATTGATAATTATCGGATTCACGAATTAAATCTACTCGATTTGCATCACATTTTTGTCCAATCTATTTTCAATATCTTATTTAATACCTCGTCGTCTAAAGATATATACTTGACCAAATATACGTTATAACAAGAAATAACAAGAGACGGCAATCAGTCGCATGAAAACTCTCTCTTGTTCCGTTTCTCTCGTTTCCTGCTTGATCGATACGCACCGACCGACCTCGAAACGATCTTTAGACCTCACCGTCGAAGTATCACAGCCAAGGAGAACGCAGCCGAACGGGAAGAAAGTTGCGAGAAGAAAGCGAGCTGGCTGCTCATTCGCCAGGCGGATGCAATTTCCGCATTAGCCGAAAACCGCGCGCTCGGTGGCTTTAATCAGCCACGTCGAAGCAGGCGATCCGTGAAGCCGTTAGAAAGTTCGTCGAACTAACTCGGTCGTCGTCTAACGCGGTGGTGCGCGTTAGGAAGCCGGTAATATATTAGACGCAGGGAGGAGGGGAGGGGAGGGGAGGGGGAGGATGAGAGGGGGGAGGCCCCCGCGAGCAAACAATCTCGTAATGGCAGGACGGCACGGCTGACTGGTGGCGCGGTAATGAGATATTAGAGCTGAGCTTGGCCGAGCTGGAAGGGAGTGGCCACTTCGGGGTAGTAATGCGCGATAGGCGCCCGTTTATGTCTCACGGTGCCGGGGGTTGTTATTACGGAGCGCTGCCAGCCAGGACGAGGGCTAGTATCGTTTGCTCTCTCTCGGGACGCGATTACGACGCCGGGCTAGCTCGCTTCTCTCGCTCAGCGGCGCGCAACGGCGATTCCGATCGTCGGGAAATCGACACCCATAGATAGAAATGAGCCCCGAGCCCCGCGAGTTTTCGGCTTGCCGATGTAACACACACGCGCCTCGTTCATCGGCTCATCTCTTGGCTCTTTGCTCGTTGCTCCGTCCTCCTCTCTCCGTCTTTGCGATCTTATTTTACGTTGTTTTATTTTATTTTCATTCTTTTCAAATGAGATTTACACGAGCCAGTCGTGCGTGCTAAGCGATGTCCGAGGAAATCCTCGGAACGATCACCTGGATTTTCATGTTGTCGCTTCTGGCAGAGATCTGATGTTCCTGTAAGATTTTTCCAGAAAAATCGTCGTCTCGATCATTAATCCGGATTATTAATCCAATTTATTTGCCTTGTTTGGAGGATGCGCGAATACGGCGTAAAGTTGTAAACTTGATGTCTCAATTACGGAATCATTCTGCATACAAGTTACATGTAAACCGGTTACGATAGTACTCTGTCCAAGTAATTGGCGGCTAAGCGACAGCGCTTGTACGTATCAAATGTCAACGACGCATAAATAGGTCGCATTCGGTGGACAGACAGGTTCAATGTGGTATGTTTCGTGCAGGTACACGTTAACGAAAAGCTCATACTGACAGTCATTGATTGTCGATGATCAAAGCTATAGTCTGCCATTTAACGCGCACGTAAACAGCCAGCCGAAGTGTGCATTAAGAGTTACGAGACTGTAAAATGCTTCGTAGCACGACAATCTCGTAGTTCCAGACATTGATTTATCGATTCCTTATATCCGACGCCACGAATATTTATATCTCATTGAATCATTTCTCTCAGGCCTCTTGTATAGTTTAGAAAAGATCGTCTACGAAAATCAACTCAGCTCAGTAAGTGTACGCAACAGAATGTCAACGGAATATTCGTCTGACGAAATAAATGGGAAAAAAATAAAAAATAAAAAGAGAAAATTCATTCTTTAATAATTGTGTATATAATAATACGAGATATTCGGACGAGAGTGAAATATCTTTCTAGATCGCTTTTAGCCGCGAGAGCACACCGAAACTCGGTGTCGTTTCTTTCAGGCAAAAGTAATATCGCGGTGGCGATAGTCGCGGGAATTGCTCGCGCCATTCATCAGCGGCGCATAAACAGGCCGCGCGTGAGATCCGTTCCCCAATAAACAGCTCGAGTGTGGCATGATTCCGTCAGGGTAGCACAGTAGCCCAGAAGCGGGTGGCGAAGTGGTAGCAGGCGGCCGTCGACGACGGTCACCGGCGGTCGTCGGTGTCTCTCCCTCTCGATTCATCCCCTCCGCCGCCAACGTCGCCGCCGCCGCCGCCGCCGCCGCCGTCGTCGCCGCCACCACCGTCACCGTCCTCTCTTTCCCTCGCGCCCACGTACGGACAAATGGGTGTCCCTGCATATGTAAAAGCGGCGCTGTGTTCAGCTCACCCTCGGCCAGCCATTTGTCAATGTCAAGGCGCGAGCGCTGTTTCCATGGCAACACCCCCGGCCAACCGGGGGTGCAAGTGCGAGCGGGTACGAGCGAGCGGCGCGGGCAACCCTCGGTTTCGCGCGACTTCCACCCCCGCCGGCGAAACGCAACCCCCGGGCTTCCACCACTACCGTCGTCGCTACCCGCTACTGCTACGCTCTCCGCAGCCGCTACCACCCCCGTTCTTCGGCCATCCACCCCGCCGCTATCCACCCGCGACCGATTCGGTCCTCGGCACGCTCGCGCACGCACGCGCTCTTGCGCCTTCCGTAATTCCTGAGGACGCTACCCTTATTCTCGAGGGCGCCGCAGGACGAGCGACCCGCCAGCTGTTTTCGATGTTGACGATACGTGCTCGTAAACACCTCCGCCAACGAGGAACTGCTGATTTGATTGCTGATTGGAAATTTAAAGACTGCGTGAATGCTCAGCTGGAAGATTCTGCATTAACACTCATCTTGTGCCTTGATAAAATAGCAAATTTCGATATGACAGTATCGAAAAATCTTTCCCTATAATTCGAGTATAATTCGATCGTTTCTTATTCGTTTCCGTTTCTGTTTCTTATTAGCACACGCAATCTTACGATGTAACCGGAATTTTACTTTCTTTATGCCCTTAAATTCTACATTTTATGCAAGATGCACAAACATAATTGCAAAGAAAATGAGATTTTCATTTCTATATGAATTTATATATGGAAACTGCTATTGTCGCTTTGACCAATTGCCACTATCGGTAACGCGTAATAAACTATACCGCTTTCGCATAAATATCAGTCTCGGATTCCATTACACAAAGCTTCTTTGGAGAAGTGTACATGGATTGGCATATAAAACGCTCGGCTATAAATATCTATGGCAAGTCCGGAAATACCCTGAATACCAGAGATGGCGGTTATTCGGTGACGCCTTATAAGATCCTTCCGTCAGAGTCGGGCGACTCGGCGTAAAAACGCTCAAAGACACGGACGTATCCCCCTGAGAAATTCTTTATCGCGTCGTAATGTACAGAAAACAAAGAGAGGCTCGGAGGCGCGGAAACGGTAGAAACAGCGGCACAAGCCACCACGGGAGAAAGATAGCGACGGGAATGTGTGTAGGAAGAAGGAAGAGTACATCTTGTACACACTAAGAGAAAAGTCTCGCCGAGGGAAGAGAGAGAGAGAGAGAGAGAGAGAGAGAGAGAGAGAGAGAGAGAAAAGGAAGGAACGAACAAGAGTCGCAAGGAGGGGGAGAGCTGGGAGGTCGGCGATGGTGGAGAACGGTCGTCGAGCGGTCGGTCTAGGTGGTGCGAGTGGTAACGACTGCATAGCAAGACAGCCCGCTTAAATATGCAGGATGGGCGGCGGCGGGCAGCATTGTAGCGTGCTTGTAGCAGCGAGCAATGAGGTGAACTCGGTACTGAGGGAAATGAAGGGAACGTACGCGCGAAGGAGGGAAGGTACACTGAGGTAAAGAGGGAAAGAGGGAATGCGAGGAAGAGAGAGAAAGAGAGACAGAGAGAGGGAAGAGTACAAGCGAGGCTCGGCAGCAGAGAGAGAGAGAGAGAGAGAGAGAGAGAGAGAGAGAGAGAGAGAGAGAGAGAGAGAGAGAAGGGGAGAGAGGGAGAGAACATAGAAAGTGGAGATTGGATAGAGAAAGAGAGGAAGGGAAGGAGCGAGATATAGAACGGGAGGAAGTGGAGGAGAGAGCGAAGGTTGCTCACAGGCGCTTGCGCGGCCCGTAATGATTGACTGGCTCGCTGGCAGCCAACAGACAGACGTTCGCCCACCAGACCAACCAGCTCACCCCCGTGCTAACCCACCCTCTTCTTCCTGATCCTGCCGTCCACCGCGTATTCCCTCTCTGTCCCTGTATCTGCCCCCCTTTCTCTCTCTCTCTCTCTCTCTCTCTCCCTCTTCCTCTCCCTCTCTCTCTTTCTCTCTGTCTCTTTCCCTGTCTTTCTCTCTCTCCCTCTTCCTCGGTCCTTCTCTCTCTCCCTCTTCCTCAGTCCTTCTCCCTTTTTCTTTCCTCATTTCCCTTGCTCTCCCTTTTGCCCTCTCACTTGGAACAAGCTCTGCCGGTACCGACGCCAGAACCGTCAGCCTGGAGCACAGACTCGCTCAAAAAGCTCGCAGTACAATGCACGACGCTTTCTCTCTCCCTCTCTCTCTCTCTTTCTCTCTCTCTCTCTCTCTTCGTCTCTCTGTTCTCCATTTCTTCTCCCCCTTTCTTCTTTCCTCTTCCTCTCCGTTATTTCTCACTTCTCTTTTCTTCCGCGGACCACCGAGCACTCTCCGAGCTTATCCTCCCTTATCGCTAGCCTTTCAACCCTTTTTGCAGCGGAGCTTGGTCCCGGCCACCGTACGGCCACCCTGTGCGTGGCCACGTACAAAAGGCAGGTATCGCCAGATAGCCCCGGCCATTGAATCTTTAAAAGTCGGCTCACTGGTACAACGCTATATCGATTCCCCCGCCAGCGAGCCGGCGGGAGGATGGGGCAGGTGTTTTCGAAAACGCGGCCGTGGGACTTTTGGATTAAGCACCGACCGCCAAATAATCCCGTATAACATGGAAATAATTAAACGCGCTTTGATACGATGACGGCGAATTTTCGGTCGGCGGCATACAGTCGCGCGATGCTATTAAATTATTATTAAATTAAAATGTCGAGATCTGCAGGTACGCGCGCAGTTCTCCCGAAATTTAATTTGCATTACGAAGAACAGCCAATTAATCGTACAATAACAATACGTAATAAAATCGGCATCACTTTCCGGTCGAAAACCCAAGCGGAAATCCGCATTTTGTAATCATCTGTTACAATGACTTTCGTGTGCATGATCGTACGGAGCGAGGCTAGAAAAACAGCGGAAGCGGCCGGCAAGAGCCGCCGCGGTTTCCGCCCGTTTTCGCCGCGAGTCTTGACTCTTCGTTACTTCTTCGGCATCAGCCGAGAGAAAAAGTGACAGCGTTGCTCTCTCCGCGGCGCGCACGTTGTTGTTTTCTTTTCTCTTTTTCGAGGCGTTTTAATCCAATACCGGCCATGCGTCCATCAAGCACGGTCGCAAAGGTTTTGTCCCGGTGCCGAGCACGCCGCCGGCCATCCCCGTAAATTCGCGCGTGGCCGCGCGCAATGTTCTGCGTGTCGCATAAAGCGTAAAACCAACGTGAATTACGGTAGGATCGCGTTACAGCGCCTGCGGCGGCCGGCGGCGTTCGACAATTCCCGCTGTCCTTCGTCCTTTTAGATATTCATGTAATTTTTTGCCCGCCGGCGCCAGACGCGCCAATTTTCCCACGGAAAATGCCTGCGCGCGGACGAAATTTAGGACGCCGGATTTCCGATCTCCCCGCGATTTTCCGATCCGCTCAAGTGTCCTCCCGCTTGAATCCGAACCCGGCGACATTACTCGTGCCCGCGTAAACGTCCGGATTGATCGAGTCTCTCGTGTTGGCGGACTATTAATAACTTTCTCGCTGTAGCGCGAAGCGAAGCGCCGTTGATTACGTTATTATACAGAGTTGCGCGTATAATGCAAATCTCATCCGAGAACGACGAGGCCAAGTCATCTATCGATTTCTAAAGTCATTGAATTAAAATAAAGCTTAGTTGGATCGAGAATCGACCACGATTGAAAATCCAGAATCCCGCTCGAGTATATCGGATGATCCTAAAACGATACACTTTCTTCCGATCTGTCGCTCATGCATGCTACCTTCGTAATTTTTCTCTCCTCTCATTGGACATGGGATTGCGTACAATGTCTCTCAAAAGAATTTCAACGCGACTTTCTCTTATTTCTGAGCACGCTCGCTGTTCATCGCGAAGCATTCCTCGCTAGAAATCGAAAGATGGTTACTAATTGGCGCGATCGTCGAGCATGTTTTGCTATCACGAGCTTGGAGGAAGGAAACTGCCTCGTATCGATTCTTGGCAAAATCGTGGCTTGTTTGCCTCGCGCTACGTGTCCTGTATAGAGATGCGTGACGTTCCAAGACGATTCGCCGCGAGCAGCAATAACGGAGATGAAAAGGATCCCTGCGGAAAAAACGATCATGAGGACACGCGGATTTTATGATCTCGTTTTATGTACATACCCGCTATGATATACTACTCGGATACTTGTGGGATTTTCATCGCACGTACGGGGAAAATTTATCCCGCAAAACAAACTGCACGCTCGGCGTTGCTATGCATGGCAACAGATCACGCGAGAATCAGCTGCAATCGGCACCGGCACGGATGTTCCTCGCGATGTCGCGGGATCCGTAAGACTAGGCTCGTAAGAGACGCTATAAATCCGCGCGGAGTGGGATTCAAAAGCGCGAACGAATTTGTAGGCTCTCGCTTACACGCTCGCGGCCGCGTCTTACGATCCTCTCGGCGAATAGCGAGCGACAATTAATCGCGCGGCATTAAACGTGAACGAACTCTCGCTCCTCGCCATCGCGGTCGCATTGAAGATCGATTTGAGGATTGGCGTCGTCGATGCCAGTAATGATTAACGACTCGAGACAAGTATGTCCATTCACTAACGCAACGTTTCATTTAACGAAGTATCCGCGACCTGCGCGGATGTTTTAATTGGACTTTATTCGCGATGGGAAATTTACGACTGAGAAAATCGAAACGTAACGATGTGAGAGGAAGAGGGAGAGGGAGAGAGAGAGACAGAGAGAGAGAGAGAGRGAGAGAGAGAGAGAGAGAGAGGAGAAGAAGAAGAGGCAGTCGAAAAGCATTTATTCTTCTTCGATTCCCGCATAAACAGAACTTAAACGGCGCAGGAAGTCGGGATAAGTCGTTAACATCGCGACAGCCATGTTCAATGCGGTAATTAACGACACGATGTCACCGGAGGCCTTTAATCTTCCGGCAACGATTTCCGCGGCGGCGATGTTCCTTGAAAATTAGCATAATAATATATCGTCGTCTATCTCGGCCAATTAAACGGCCATAAAGCGGGCTAAGGTTCGGCGACGATTCTGCAATGTCGTGCCGGGCTAACTCGGAGAGGGGGCTATTAATGAATCGCTTCTCCGCAAGAGCGTCAGAGGATCGTAAACTTGTCCTTCGTGTGCTAGACAACCCTCCTTCAAGGTCTGCCTTTCAGCTGATTACCGAGCAACTTGCAACAGCATAAATCCATTTTGGTTTTAATGCTCGCGAATGCTCAACAATCGTCATGTGAAACGGATAAATCGTCGGAGTCCCGTCACGTTACTCTATTTGGAATCAACGTAACGTGCAGGACATGGCTAATAACGTGGCGCTTGTTTATTTTTCAAAGCGCGCGATTCATAATTAAGACGAACGTCTTCAGTTCTTCGCGTTCGAAAGATCTCAATCAATTAGTAGCGGCGATCATTTCGCGCGATCATTCGATCACCCTGGGGAGATTCTCGCGACTTTCTCGCTTCTCGCTGACGATAAATAAATCGTCCCAATCTTTAGCGCACCGCATCGTTAAAGGATCGTTAACGGATCCTCTTCAAAGCCGACACGAGACAGATAGAACGATTTGTCAGGATTCGTGACGGGAGTCCTGTGAGAATTGTTGAAAGGGCACGGGAAAGTATTATCAACGCGAGATACCGCTGATCAGACACGGTTTCGGGACAGAGTTAATTCAGTTGTTGACCCTCTCGTGCAACCATCTCGAGATATGAGGATGTAATCCTGTACATTGTTCGGTGTTTACTCGCAGAATCTACTGCCGAAGAATCATTACGTCCTCGAGCCGCTCGTATTTAAGCCGGCCATTTTGCGCAGCTCGTAAATGCATCCAGCAATATCAGAGCGAGAACTAATAATAATTTGAAAAAGGCCGCCCTCCTGCTTCCCTTTTTGCGCTTACTCATAAAACTTGACGTAAGTTATAATATTGGCGCTAGCTCACGCGGCCATTATTGGTTTACCTTCGGCACGACCTATTTGCACGGTAAGCCCTCCTCGTAACGAACGGCTGCCAACGGCGACCTAGGTCAATGGTAGCTTTCCTCTATTTTCTTTAAGATATCGTTTCCCGAGGAAAATCTTACTCAAGACGATCGAGACATTTTTCGATACGAAGCAGCAACCTCTTTCTCGCCGCGGCTCGCAACATTGAAGTTGGTTTCCACGGTATCACGGTGTTCCCCGTGGGATGGAAGCGAAAAACTCGAGCTAACTCGCATCTGTATCAATTTATGCGGCCGACACGGTTGCTCAGCACAAAGCGGAAATACCTCGCTACCAGCTAGAAAAGAGGATAAAGCGAGGCAGCCCGGAAAAGGTTCAAAGCACGATTCCGACATTTATGTTATTCGCATCTCATTTTCGCGCGATGCGTCGAAAATCTCATCTGTATTAATCGAAGTGGCGTAACGTATAAATTAGCGTTTCAAATGAACAAAAGTTCAACGGACGTGGCATTATGTGGCTGGGAGCTTAATTGGACCATCGTGATGAATCTTCTCTATTGTGATAATAATGACATATATATTTCATTATCTCGTTTAATGCTAAATATATATCTTACTTGTCCCGGTAATGATTTATCGTTCCATATTAATATAATTAATTTAGTAGAATTTGCAGTCTCGTTTCGTTGTGGAAAATAATATGTCGTGTTGCTATCGGCGTTGCTCCTCTCTGATCGATTCCATTTAATCTCTCCAATTTCCTAAATAAAAAGTAACTTTCGAGTTGTCAACTCGAAATCAGCTCTCAATCAGCGTAGAAAGATCCTCCTCTCTCGTCCATATAAGATAAACCTTAAAACCTCCAAATGGCAAGCATAAATCTTTCTCATGGCGAGAGGGGCGGTAAGTAACAATCAAGATGTCATTCGACATAATTCGACGCGTAACGTCCGGGCGTTTGGTATCTGAACGATAAATTTCGCGATTTCGTCGTCACTTCCGAGCGACTTGTTCGCGCGACCGCGAGATCGTCCGCCCCGAAACAAATTGTTTGCACGCACTAGGGTGGCGTACCCGCGGCTGCCACGGAATGAGTAATGGTGGGGCACCGACCGACCGACCGACCGACTGAATTCCCGACTCTAAAACCCTCCGGAACGAGCATGAAGCTGCCAACTGGAAACTGGCTGAAGGGTTTTAACGTACGGAGCAACCGCGATCGGCGCAGATGGCACGGACGCGATACACGCGAATGTGTACCCTTCTGGAGCTTTAGATGGCGTACATACTTCCCTGTAGCCATTCATCCGTACTCTTTCCTGATCGAAAAACGACGACATGGTAGCAGGTGCTCGCGAAAATCCGGGGAGTATCTTTCAGGCCAGGACAATCGATGGACGGCGGCTCGCCGCTGGATAAACAGAAATTAGCACTCCCTTTTATGAAATTTCAGTTGCAACCTGCAGATGCGGACGCGCGTACTTGCCATTCACTCGATATGTTATGTATAGCTTTAGATTAGATTAAATCAGATGTTGCAACGATCAGATCCGTTAATTGCCACAAGAAAACGATATAAGCATTCGAAAAATGTTCGTCACAGTTTACGATCGTATCGCACGATGAACCTAGCTAATTCTACTTTAACGATCACGTTTCTGCACGACTGCTAGATATTGTTTGCCCTTTTGTCACGAGCGTACGAGAAATAATCGAAACGAAGATGCAGCGAAAGAAGAGAATAGACGAGCAATAGATGGACGAATTAATGGACGAATACCATCGCATGTAATCCTATGTCGGACAGTAAACAGCATTGGGGACCCTTCCGCATTCTTATACAACCATAAATTATCGTCTAAGCCCGCGGGGACTGGGGCATCCCTTGGGATTACCCAACGGGCATGCATTCGCAGCAGGTATTTGCCTTTGATTATTTTTTAATTGCGCTAGGTAAACCGTTCGTCTTGCTTACGATGGACGATTAAACGACGTTTTTAAATTCATGACAGCCCCGCATCAAGACTGATTCCCGACGATCCTTTCTAATGATAGAAAGCGATTAACAGGACCGTCTATTGCTACAGATGCATCACAGATACAGATACAGCGCTGATTTTGCTGAACTAGTTGACATAATTGTTAAACAAAAAAACGTTAATCGACGCGAGGCTCGATACAGGAATCAATTATTACTTTCGTTTCCGCCGAATGAAGCCGTTGGTGAAGTCGGTGAAATGATCTGCGGAATACGATAAGTATTTAAAGTAGACATTATTTCTAAATTTCATTTTATTTTCATACAACAGATATATCTTCGGCGTAACGATTTACGAAAAAGGTAAAGAACGCGATTCCGTCGTTTGGCTGAGGAAGTTGAGGCTGAGGAGTGATTTCATAATCGCTATCCGATCGGCATCGCGAACAAGTCGTTAGAATCGCTCTTATCCGAAAGACATGCGTTTCCTTCTTGTGTGTTATCCTGTTTTCGCGAATACAGCGCGAAGCGGTACACGTGTAGAGCTGCAATGTGCTCCACGCATATACACCACGGCAGTCGTGTGTCCCGGCTAATGAACACGTGGTCGGGGCAACGCGGTCGATAGACAACGAGAACAGATTATTAAACACGAGTAAGTACATCAGCGCGCGACGTCGGTTCTCGTGCTGTGCACGCGTCTACACGCGCGTCTCGGACGGACGATTATGTCACTTTGGTAACGAGGATAGAAGGCAGCCGCGCGGTCATTTGTAACGTGACTCTGCGGAAATCACGGGAACGGCGGGATGTCGGCTATCGGGGGGTTTCTCGCCCTCCCCTCGGACCACCCTCTCGGCTCCAACCCACGTGCTGCGTCAGTTCTCGACTAATGGTATTAGTGTCATTGCTAGTTGATTCCCTGTGTGTGCCGAACAAATATGTATTTATTGATTCCGCGGGGAGCAGGAGTACGGTAGGGAAAAGGGAAGAGAGGAGAGAAAAGGAACGGCAAAGACGGACGCAATTTTACCCCTTTCACGGTCCCTCGAATCCAGAGGAAAGGGTTGCCTGTCTTCCAGGCCGAGTCAGAAACCGAGCTCCGAGCCCGGAGTGCCTTTCACGCTTGCCGATATTAATGGCTTCCAACCGATTCGAGCCAAATGGAATGGCTAACGTGTAAATCGAGAATGTTTGTGCTGTCCTCGAGAGAGAGAGAGAGAGAGAGAGAGAGAGGGAGCACTTTCGCGCGTAACGTTGTAGCATAGCCGCGAGTTGGCCGGTCGCTACGAGGAAGTGAGTCCATCGCGTCCGAAATGCACTGGCTCCATATATCATAAAAACCTTGTTGTTGGCTTGCAGTTGATCAATAATTCTCCTTCGGTTTTCACAAACGACGCTGAATTACAAAACCGTATGCACAATATATAGCTTAACGAGTAAACAAAGTAACTTGCTCACGGTGTTTGCAAATTAGTTATCAAAGCCGTCCGAGACAATCCGCAAGACAAGAACGTCACCCGAAGACTTACGGGCTTCACGTTCTGAAGCGAACGCGAGAGGGATCCCGAACCGGAAGATCGAATGACGGCGAAAGGACGATAGGGAGGAAACGATAAAGGGAGAGAAGGAGAGAGCAAGCAGAGAGCCGCGGGTAAAGGTAGTGCTTTGTTATTCCGGTTGCAGCGAGAGTATCAGAAGCGACTCGCGTCCATTAATCACGTTTATAGCAGCCCAATGTCGCAAGTCACTGTTGTACACTATGTAAACGCACGCGTGCACCCTTGCTGCCTCCCTCCTCTCTCTCCCTCTCTCTCTCTCTCTCTCTCTCTCACGCACACACGCGCGGAGATTCTCTCGCTTTCGTCGAGCCACACGGCACTTCAATCGACGGTTAATGGGGGTATCGGTTCTTAGGTTCATTCAGAATGCTGCTGCCCCGTCACACCCCGGCAATGACGTAGCTCCGAGCGCACCCTTGCCGAGACACGCACACGCGCGCGGCCATCCGGATGAATTCTCTCGCGAGATGCGCGTCTTTTGTTCGCGCCGCCGCCGCTCATCGCGCGTGCCCCGAATTCAATCTCATCCTTTTACCTCGCGTGCGATGATCCCGAGAGTCCCGCCGTTGCAGGATCCTATCGAGCGTCGCCATCCTTGCGCCATGCGTCGATTATTAATGCGTATCGGCCGTCAGAGGCTCTCGCGAACCTCTTTAAATTTCCCGGACGACGTTATCGGCGCGCGACAAAGCTAGCTGCAGGCGGACACGCGCGCGCAATGAGCGAGTCTTGAAATTGGAATACAAAGGTATTCCCATCACGGCGAGGCGGCAGCGGCGGCGGCATCTTCGCACGTCCCGCTTTAGAAAAGCCGACGGTTGATACTTCCCTCCGCGGCGGCGGCGGCGGCGGCGGCGGTGGCAGCGGTGGTGGCGAGGGGGAGTACGGAGCCGGGACGTACGAATTCTCCACGCTCGTCGGAGATGCATGTAAGAGTGGCTGCAGCGACCTGTCAGCTCGCCGGCGCTTTGTCGGGCGCCGCGTTAGCGGCGCGCATCTCACGTCGATGTTGTTTTATTAATAAAATTCGCAGGGCCCGCGCGCCGCACACCGGACGCGCATTGCTCGGTTTTAACCCTCCCCCGACAATTGTCGAGCACATGAAACGTGCGCGAGAGGGACAGCGGCGCAAGAGGAACCGGCCGGGTTCCTCCTCCCAGGAGGAGGAGGAGGAGGATGAACGGATGGACGGAAAGGGAGACGGCGCGAAGCCAACAATAACGGTGACAACTCTGATTCAATAAAGCATAATATCTGGACCCTGAAGGGGCCCTGAAGGGTGGAACGTTGCAGCATCCTTTGGCCGCCGGGAGCGAGCATACGACGAGACGGGACAACCCCGAGGGTTGCCATTGATATCAACATAAATCACAATAGGAATTTGTATTACAGTTACAGAGGCTGGTGGATAGGAAATAAGGAATGTAATAAAGAAAATTGGTGGCACGGAGGAAGGGGGGAACGCCGGCGAGGGGAGGGAAGGAGAGTGCTCGGCTCGAGGAGAGACGGAATGCTCTCGCGAGAAATAGCGAGCGCCGCGTCGGCGGGCGAACGGCTACACTTTAAAAGCGAGACTAGCGACAACGAAATAACGCGCGCGCCGATAAATGCGCGCCGGGATAATGGCCTACGCGAGACCGCTTCGAGTGTCATCTCGCCGAATGAAAAAGCGGAGTTTCGCGTAGCCGCGGGCGCGCCGAATAATCCCGATTACCGCAGCGCGTCGTAATTTCGGCTTGATTGTCATTCGATTCGCTGTCGCGCGCTCTCGAAATTGCGCGGCTCCAAAACATTCAATAGCATTACGGGCAAATTAAAAACAAATATATCATCGATTTACCGGTGACACCGATATACATTTATTTGTTCTACGGCCGGATGCCGTTGCGCGGCGCGTTTCCAACTATTTGTTTAATTTGCACGCGCTCCAACAGCGGAGCGTTACGCAAATAGCGCTCGCGCTTTTACTTCGCCATTTCGACGAAATAAAAATATCATCTCGTGAAATATCTCGCGGTAGTTATTACATGCATTAAAAAGTGATTCGTTGTTTTTTTAATCGCTTAAACCGCGCCAAATTTCGCGCTCGAGCTTTGGCTGCCGGCGTAAATGTTCGGATGGCCCGCTCGGTTTATCGCGCCGCACCAAAGCCGTTCGATGAAAAATTATTTCGATAACACAAAGAGAGGAGAACAAATGAGGCAGGAGGGGTGATCTTGGCGCGAAAGAAAAACAATTAAAGTCGCAATTAAAAATGAATGTTTTTATTAGCCTTGCCCCTTTCCCAGCAAAATGCGAGGGTAAAGTGCGTTGCCTATGCGCGCGCACGAGCGGCGAGAGATGAGGGGGAAGAGACGCGGAAAATGAGAGAGACAGAGAGAGAGAGAGAGAGAGAAAGCACCAACGGCAGAGTCCTCCGTCGCGCCTGTTGCAGAAACGAGACGAACGCGAGAGGGTAGCAGGACGAGGGCCCGCGGGATGGTACGAGGGGGTAGCTCGGAGGCGAGGAATGGGGAATTGTAATGAGCAGCCCGACAGTTACAAATGACAGGACGGAATTCGCGAACTGCGATAGAACCCAGCTTCTGCCTAAAGGCCGCTTTACACACCCGGGCGGAAATGTTTCGTCCGTCGTAGGGCAATTTCGCCTTACCCAAGGTCGTAGCTTCGTAGCCTTTCGGGTATAGCGTGGATCGGTCCTGGATCTTTCTTTTTTTCAAGATTTTATGTATATATCGTACATTTAAAGTGTTTGCGGAGAACAGTCGCGTCGCGAGCAAGCTCGTCGGAAAATGTCCGACGAGATTTGATGTTCGATCGAATCGCATATATCTTCTCCCAATAACTCGCGTGTATTTGAGCTCTCGATGTGTACTCGATATCTCGCAGCTTTGATATTTCTATGCCACGCGAATCCAAGGTGCTCTTCTCTCCGCGCTTGAAGTAACATTGTTGCTCACATTTGCGCATTCCGAACGTTAGGCTGGACGCGCGCGGAACGATAAGGTATGCTGCTAACGATGCCAACGATGCGGGTTAATGGTCGACGTCGGGCTGAGAAGGGATGGTCGTCAGCGCATGATACGCCGTCCGCGGTCGGTACTTGCGAGGAATTTGCGATTTCGTCGACGGTGGCGAGGCTTGCCGGCCGGTGGCGAAACTCCGCGCGATGCGAGGCAGTCGGGAACTGTCACGGTAAAATGGCAGAAAGAATAATTAAATTAAATTGTTCCCTCCCTTTTCTCTCCCTCTTCCCGAGCGAGGCTGGTTATCCTCATGAAAGACAAGTTTTCCGTTCAACCTTTCATTCGGACGAAGATCTCGTTTCGCGTCGTCAAACGGACGACGATAGCTTCGTCTCTTCTCTCCGCCGAGATTCCTTCGAAAATCTTGAGCAGCAGAAAGTTCCTGCCTACGATGTACGGCAGGATCCTACTTTTCCACGATGCAGAAGACACGGCTAAGACATCGAACAGCCACCCTCCGTATGGATAAAGCGCGAGATAGCACTGAGGAGGACGATAGAATCGCGAGAAGACTCGAAAGGAAGACGGAGCAGCCTCTGATCCCTCAGGGAGCGGAAGTGACGTCATACCGCCGTATCCGGGATCTGATTCGGAATAAACGGCGGAGAGAGATATTCCGTCGGACGGGCACCGGAAAGGAAAGAAAGAGCGAATCAGATGCAAACATCGCGAAGTGTACGTACACGTCGTGTACGTACGATTCGGAGGATATCTCGATGAGAGGACACGCTGCTTGACCGTACAAAGGATTTCGCATCGGCGTATACCGATGTTGACCCTCTGACGGCTTTGCGGTCTTTAGATAATTCTGTCTTGTCGATTATATTGCTCCTCGAATGCCACAAGCATGACGAAACAATTCACCGTGACAATGCCTCGTGCAACGTCGATCTTTTTACTTTTTAAAAGCTCTCGTTAAACAATACTCTTCCTTCCTTTGTATCGCGCAGATTCCGGAGAAGGGAGGGAAATTCGCGCGATCGCGATGCTCGATATCGATCAACTGTGAGATCGCAGCGGCAGTGAAGAATAGAAGGATCGCAGGTTGATTTATCAAGTATTTACGGAGTTTCTGCTTTCAATTTAAAGATCGTTAGCTTCTTTATTGAAGAATATAACTTTCATTATCCACTTTGCGATGATGCGGGGCCAAGGTTCCAGAAGAAAAACGAGCACGGATTCTCGCTCGCCGGCACTCTCGGTGCTCCGCCATTAAATCGCACCGGAAGGATTACCATCCGTCACGGACCGTGGAAAGGCTTCAGCGCATCCACCGCGCGCGCACGAAAGGAGCCTGATGAGGTTCACGAGGAGGTCAGCCGGAGCTGCGCCGTTACTCTTCTCCGCGGAGTTGTTAATAGCTGGTGAACCTGTTCCCGGTTGCAGATCGAGCTAATTGGATGCAAATAGTAAATACGACGGACGATATAAAAGCGCGCGATAGTGTGCGAAGAAGGGAAAGCGAGGTCCCGCGCACGAAGCCGCTCGAAGGCCGCCACAAGGAAGAGCAGAAGGAGTTAGGTCGTCCCGTTGGACCGAGGGATGGGAGGGGCAGGGGGGGGGGGGGGGGAGGAGGAGGGAAGGTTCGGTACGTAGCAATATACGGGAGACTTAGCCGTGATAAATCCTTATATATGAGGCCGCACCGCGGCGGCCCTCTATATGAAACTCCCTCCGGAGCACCCCACGGGATTACCCTTATACCTCTCTCTGGCCGACCTATAGCATCGGAGAAAAGTCACTACGTTGCTACAGCAGGGCGATGGCGTCCCCGTCTAGAAATAGAAAACAAATGAACAGTCGAAGCTGGATCAACGTCGGGGATCGCGTTTTCTCGCCATCGACCTACAGATGGTCGATTCTCGCGATGACTCTTTGATCGATCCTCTCTCGAATGTAGAATCATGGTCATCACCTTTATGATGGTTGCTTATTAACTCCTGCAGACAGGTATGTTCCGAAAGGGGGACATTTTCTCGGCGCTAAAATGAAATGGTCATATTTAATTTCATGTAGAAACATGAACCGTTTCCTGTGCATCCCGTTCTTATAATCCATCTAACGAGATATGGCTGTTCCTCACCGAAGATTCAACCACTTATGCCACTTATGCCGTATTCCAAATCTGAAGAAAAGAAACGGTAACATTACATTTTACACGTGCACGTGTATTCAGCCTACTCACAGACTAGACCATGTTGACGCGACTGTATTCCGAAGGAATTAAAGGAATTAAAATTAAAAAACATTAATCTCCAGTCGGAGATTGAAAGTCGTAAGCAATCGGAAAATTTATCGGCAGAACAATATGCAGATATCGACTTTGTGCAGATGCGCGACTTCCTCGATGACGAAAGTCTCTTGTTCCGTCTGTCCCTCCTCGCTTCTCTTCTCCCTTCTTCTGCTACAGCCGGATCTGGGAAAGGAAGCACGACGGAGAGCGATGTTCATCGGAGAAGCCGGCGAGAGGTGATCGCGATGTGTGTTTGGGTCCCCTCTGTTACGTTTCGAGTCATAAAGATCCGTATCGGTGGCGATAGCGATTATCCGCGATGGCGACATAATCGTTACGTCGTTAACTCTCAACGACGGTTGCGGCCGTTGTAAGCCCCGCCGCGGGAAAAGCGCGCGGGAAAAGTGCACGGCGCTGTTTCCGCTTTATCGCGTTCGTCGTACGCGAGCGCGGAGACGACGACGAAAAATCCCGCGACCAATCAACCCCCTCTCCCTTCCCCCTCGCCGATCTCGCACGCATCGCGGATGCGTGTGACGTCGTAACGCGCGGTTTCCGCCCGTTCAGGAATAAATCTCGCGCAATTCCGTGCTTTTAACCACTTGTTTCTGATCGCTCTAAGCACTCGCGCGATTACTGGCCGTGATGGCCGATCAAAAAATCATTCGAAAATCCGGGATATCGCCCATTACGTCGTTCCGCCGCGCAATAGCTTTTATTTGATTTATAGCGCCGCGAGCCAGAAAGATCACATCGCTATCCGAAATGGCGGCGAGAGCGGAGGATCGTATTTTTTATGCACCCCTCCTACCGTCCTCCGCCTCCCCCCCCCCCCCCCTCCCCCATCCCCGTTAAATATCTCCGCGGATACAGCGATGCGTGTTTACGGATGTAGATTGACGGGGAGACGAATATCTCTCTTGGATCAATCTTTAACGGATAAGCAATCATCGTTCTCACGAGATTTCCTGAATGCATCTGGCATCAATCCGCACTAATCCTCATTAATCTCGCGTATCGATCCGATTCGGATTATCAGGAGGGGGATTCGTACGCGCAATAAACTCATTCACGCGGATGCGCGGTTATTACGCGGTAACGAGAGATTTTTAAACTCTCAGAGGAAGCTCGAAATAAACTCATTATACGTATCGACGGAAGAGAGAGAGAGAGAGAGAGAGAGAGAGAGAGAGAGAGAGAGAGAGGGTGGGAGAGGAAGGAGGAGAGAAAGGGATGTTTTTATTTGACGCTTTAACGGGCAAGTGCCCGTTTTGAATTATAGAGGATATGTTCGACGCGCTCGCCTGTGTGTTCGACGTTTTTATTTGAAAGCTGATTCGTTTTCGCAGTGCCGCTGAAATTTCCGGGGTCGCCGATGCGTATGACGTATGTAGAATATAAAATGCGCAACGTATTATTGAACAATAGCGAGGCGATAATAGGCCGAATGCGCGTCGGTGCGTGTCATTAATGGATTTACGCTTTCTGCGAACCATGGTGGAGGACCATGCGCGCGCGCGCGCGATTTCCTTCGTGCGTGCGTGCGTGCGTGCGTATCCGCGATGATGACCCGCCATCGATCCGCGCGCGACGCGAACGGCCGGGTTATTAAGAAGAATGAGGCTGCTCGCGATGACGAACGCGCCGTTCTCGACAAACGATCGCCGGCGTTGCATTAATTATCACGCGTTGTAGCAAAAATCGTCCAGCTATAAAATCCGCGGCCGCGCGCCGCTGCCGCCGCCGCGCCGCAGCAAGCGCGCGTGGGCGGCTCGCCGCTTTCGGCGCGTAAAAGCATTGCGCGTCGCGCCGAAAAATATGAAACTCCCACGCTATTAAAACAAAGGGAGTCGGGCACAGACGGCATCAACGGGCATAAAATGTTCGCCGTTGCGATGGATGAACGGTTATCGCTGCGATTTTCCTGCATGTGTGCGCACGCGAGAGCGAGGGAGCGAGCGAGCGGGGCACGGTCGATCGTTGAAGAGGAATAGGTGCCGCGCGAAAGCGAGAAAGAAGGAGAGAGAGAGGGAGAAGTAGAGAGAAATCGAACGACAATAATTATCGTGAAAACGGAATATCTCGCTGGGCAACGACGGCGACTGTGCGCGGGGGAGGAGACGATGGTTCACGTTGGGCTGGACGAGGGGGGAGGGGGATTATCCAGCCGGATGCCATTCCCGGTTGCATCGGTCGTTCAGAGAGTAAGAGGAAAAACAGAGAGAAAGAGAGAGAGAGRGAGGGAGGGAGGGAGGGAGAGGCATGACGGGGGATAGCGGGAAGTAAAAAGGGGAGGACAAAATCGGACGCGAGAGGGGCGGCCGGTCCCGGCTGCCATTGTGTTCGTTATAATTAAAAACGCGATTCGCAATTGCAAATTGGAAAATGGGAGAGAGAGAGCGTGCCGGCCGGCACGTTGTTTATGGGCTGTTCATTGATTTTTATGCGCCGAAATTAATGACCGACCCGCGATTTCGGGGCGTCGCCGGTATAATCGTCGACATGTATGTACCTACGGGTGTCGTTATGCGCTCGTCCTATCGCGCGTTGGATTCGCCAACAAAAAAAGAGAGAGAGAGAGGGCACGAGCGAGAGGCAGAGGGAAAGAGGGACCACCGGAAGGGTAGCGGACAAATGCGGAATTTGCAACGGGTAACGGGGTAACGAAGTGTTTGCCGCAGTGAATCTGCAAATACTGATATCTCGCTGATACGAGCGTGCGCGGGAGCGCGCGGCGAATAATTAAATAATTATCGTGATAACGTTTCATACACTCGCGCAAAGTATCGATACGCGCGATCGATCGTCCGTCGTTCTCGTCATCGAATCGAAACCAGTCGGATGTTATCGAAATAAAAATTATTCAGCCCCATCGCGTTAACGGAAGTAACGATACGCCGTATCAAACCGCGATTGTGCGACATAACATCGCATAATCGTTTACGTAAAAGAATATACACCCTAATCGCTTCTTCTCCGTCTGATGCGCCTCTCGCGCCGATCTAGCCGAGCGATTTGTCACACGCGCGCGCTTTCAAGTCGAGAGTCGAAAATTCGTTGGCGCCGCGGCAGACGTGACGGTACTGCACGTACTCGTAATGCTAAAATTAGCGTTATCGTCGTAACGGAGACGAGAGGAGTATCGGGAAAATTCAGGAAAAGAGGGCGGAGAGGAAAAGTACCGCGCGGAACTGGGAGGCCCGGACCATTAGCCAATCTGGCGGTAATGCGATCGGAGCTAATGGCCGCACGGCATCCGATAGCTCTTAAATAACTCGCGAGCTGCGGCATTGCAGAGGCGCGCGCGCACACACGCGCACACACGCGCGCGCGCGCGCGCGCGAGCTCCACACGTGTACAGGAGCCAGTCGCCGGGTCCAGGATTTATCAATTCGGCGGGAACTTCCTCGTATCTGGACTCACCGCCGAGAGCTCTCGGCATCGACCGATGAATGTTTACTGCGCGCCGATTGCGCGTGGCAAGCTCGAAAATATTACGGCCGGATAATACAGCCGGATCGAGTAACAATTAACGCTAAACCTTGGCAATGTAGCTCGCCTGACGTATGTATGTGTATGTGCGTGCGTGCGTGCGTACGCGTACACGTATACACGTATCACGGGTCCCGCGATAGAAAGAGACCGGCGCTCGCGACGAGGCGTCGCAAATCGCGGGCCTCAACGATATAAGATATTTTTCAAAACTGTCGGCGCGCAATGACGTCCCGCGTGTGAGATAATTCGGATAAATGAGAACAACCGTACATGCATCTCCCCAGCGGTGTAAAGCACCGCAACAAACATATTTCATCAAATTATCATTTTTCAACGAGCGTATTTTTTCGCTATTTTAAAATCAACTATGCTTTATGCCGGGCTATACATTATCCTTGTTTACGCGAGCGCGATTCTTTTTATTTGATGGTAATAAACATTTATGGCCCTACAATATCGTCTATCAATTAAAAATTATCACGCTGCGCTTCGCGCGATACCACGCGTGCGCCGGATATAAAAACGCGTATTTCTGTTGTCGTCAAATCCCAGTTTGTTAAATCAAAACGTTCCGTTCGCGTGTCGCTTGCATCCTTGCAATTCAGTTCGCATTATGTTCCAAATGCGATGTAAAAATGAAAGGAATTATTAAAGTCTCCTAGTTTGTTTCTTTTTCGCTGCTGACGATGCCACGAGCGTGTCGATATTTAACGTACGAACGATTCAACGGCAAAGAGAGAGAGAGAGGGAAAATAAGAGAAATGACGTCGAGCATAACGGACATCGAATCGTCGATACGTGGCTCGTGAAAAAAAGGATCAACTTTCCTCGCGTGCATGTGGGAATCTATAATCCACGCTTGGAACCGGCCAGCAGTATACGCGTGTGTGATTCCTTAAGTAAGTATAAATCCGGATGATGCGCTCGTAAAGGTCGGTGAATGTTCCGCGCAACATTGCGGAAGAGGGCGAGGGTGGCCCTTGACGCTCCGAAATATCCCTCGATCAGCTCGGCAAGATCCTCTTTCCTCGGAACGTCCTCCGCTCGCGTCTCGCGTTTACGCGTCACGTTACACCGCCGACTTATGTCGCCCAGAATGACCAAGTTTTACGACACTCTCTCTCTCTCTCTCTCTCTCTCTCTCTCTCTCTCTCTCTCTTTCTCTCTGTATATCTCTCTCTCTCTTTTTACGTTCTCTCGAGAACGAGCCGCTCACCACATACGTCCGGGTAAGATTCGCGTGTATGGACGCGAGCGCGTCCCATCCGGCGAGAGAGAGAGGGTGGTTTATTTTATTATATCGTAACCAGCGGCGTGATGCTCTTATAGTTTCCTGATTAATTAAGACAGCCATGAGGACGAGCCGTTTCACGGCTGTATGGTCTCTAACACGCTCGCGGCTCCTTTTGCCACAGTTGAACCTCTTCAAGGGTCACCGGCCAATCCGGAAAGCGAATCTTGCGATACGCCGAAGCGAGACCGAAGCGAGACCGAAGTTGGACCGAAGTGACCGAAGCGGGATCGAAGCGAGATCGAAGCGGGACCGAAGCGGAGCCGAAATGCGCATGCTGTCGCGTATCCGCCGTTGTCTGCCATGTCGCGGGTGACGATAACGATTGATCGCCCGATATGGCGATCTGAAAAGGGACAAAAAGCTGTTAAACGTTCCCTTGATTATGGATATTTAACTTTCAATCTTTTCGTTTAACGTTCAGTTAAAAACAGCACGCGGGACATGTAATTGGACGAACATGCCAGCGGTGCGCGACGCGGGATCGTGAAAAATTGCTGCTAGCTGGATAACGCCGCTAATCTGCGCGCGTTTTCAGCACGCAATGAAATGCAAAGCGGTTGTGACGCCCGTGCGAAATACTCGCGTGATTTAATACTTGCGACGCTCTGACAAATCGTTACCGTTGTTCTCGCCCGTATAAGCGCGATGACTCGTCTCGCACAGAACGAAGGGAACGCGCCGCCCGCTCGTTCCGAAATTCGTTGCAACGGGAGGGRGGGRGGGAGGGAGGGAGGGAGAGAGGGAGGAAGTAAGTCGAAGACACGCGATCACGGCGAAAGCACTTTTCGCGGCAAATGTCCCGTGACGGGGTGGACCCGGTCGCCGTTGCCGCCGCTTGTGCCTTACGCGTCCACCCCCTAAACAAATTTACGTTCGGCCGGCAAATAAATGCTCGCCGATGGCCGCGCCTTACGTACTTGGGCGAAATTCCGAAGACCATTTGCGCGATATCTCGCTACGCCTCGGAAACATTAAGGTTCGTAAAAGCTAGAATTTACACGTCCGCACGTCTACGCGTGCTTAAATCGGCGTCGGCGTTCGTTCCAATCCGCGCGGATGAATCCCCGACGAACGATAGAAAGAACGAGCCGCATAATCCGAAGCGATGACGCAATCGGACGTCGAGCATTCCCGTTGTAAAGGCGCGAGATTGCAGCTTGACGATGCGATGATAGCGAAGCTCTCGATCCCGATACGTACAAAGAGGGAATCTAGCGATCGGGGCGCGGAGATTCTTACGGGGAACATCAATCCGATAATGGGAATATCGTTCTGTGGAACGTATAAATTCTCCGGTCCACAGGTAATCGTATCCTCGTGAGACGCCATCCTTTCGGTGGCCGACGCTGATTCATCTGATCTAAAATCTTGTCGCTGCCATATAGGATTTCCCCAGCGGTGCATGGAATTATTCTGACCCCTATCTGTGAAAGAATACAAGGCATCCCTCGTATCATTGCTCGTATCTCGTAGTGAGATACTTCGAGCTCTTCGATGCTTGCAAGCGAGCAAGCAAGCTATATTTATGGTTCTAGTGTGATCCTTAATTTTTATTTCCGATGTCATTAAACACAGCGCTCCAGCGTTACACGGATTTACACGTTAAGGCATAGGTTTAGTTATAGGAAGAGAGAGTCTCGTACGACATTCGAAGGCTCGAATTGCTTCGAGAATCGAATTGCTTCGCGGACGCGAATTTCCACGTCTCGCATAAGCACGTCTGCTGAATGAATTTCGAAAGTAACGTCATTACGGCTGATGTAATATAAAAAAAGTCATCATGCTCATGAAAAAGAGGAAAGAAGTAAGGAACGCTGCATGTTCGCGCAAAGATATATGCGAGAGGAGACTTCTCCCCAAGGACAGACAACTATTGCTCATTCGGAACGACGGCTACCTTTCCGTGCGTCAGCCTATTTGTCAAAAGTCATCGCGATCGACGCATCAACCTCTCTCTAAGCTGGCTAAAATATGTGGTTAATAATATTCTCACATTTGGACGGATTGCCGCGTCAGCGCTGTGCTCGATAGAGACGCGTTAATAAAAGGTCTCGCGGTCAGATAGGTATCGACAATTAATATACGACAGTCCTGGGGGTTCGTGAGCTTCACGGTGCGCGAGCGATGCGCAGGGGAGACGGGGGGTCCAGGAGAGATGCGCGCAGGATAACCACCCAGAGAGAGAGAGAGAGAGAGAGAGAGAGGGAGAGGGAGAGGAAGAGAAAGAGCAGTGGACAGGTATCTCGCGTCTTACTAGAGCGGGGAATCCGTCCGAGACGGGTGCGCCGATAATAAAATGCTGATAATGAAGCAGCATATTTGAATTACACGCGTGTCAATTACATCGTCTGAGAGCGTCTGGGACGTATCGATTAAAATCTGGGATTCAATTAATTCGCCCGAAAATGGACTTATCTGGCGTCTAGGACGGAATGAAAGCTTAATGCCTTTTACGGCCGCCGGCGAAACACAGTGTCTCGCTAGAGCCAATTTTATCGACTGTCGCGCGCGAATTATGTACGGAGGCGCCAATCACATTCCGCGATCGGTGCGCGCGCGCGCGCGTATACACACACACACACACACGTACGCACACGTATATCTTGGCGCGTCTTACGCGAATCGACGAGGATCGTGGAAGAATATTCCATTACGCGTATTCGTTATCGGTTGTCGAGCGGGACCAGACATCTCGAAGCAATTAAATTGACCGTACCGGGCGTAGCGCGTGACGTTTATACCGAAACCGTCTCCCCCTTTGGTGCACCGAGTCCAAGTCCGCCGAATGTCGCGCCGATAAATCCCTTTGATCGGAAATCCGGGGCACGAGGGGGAGGCACAAAGGGGCGAGGAGCGCGATGTATCGTCGATGGCGACGGTGCCGGTACACGAAACGTCGCGTCCGCCGTAAGTCCGCGTCCAGAAGCGATATACCGATTTTAATTTAGCTGCCTGGCTTGCCCGGCTTGCGCCCGTCGTCACCGCAAAGAATCGCGAAACGGACGTGATAATTATCGCCGAGTCAAAGAACGATCCTCTCCGCGTCCGCGTTCATCGACACCACGATGCGAATACGGCGGATACATACGTGTACACGGATATGCCCGGACGCCCCGGGGTCCCTTTTGATGTTACACACGGCACTGCGCTGCGCCGGGAAACTCATTTTCTGAAGCCTGTCCTCGGCTGTCCGCGGACCATCGGCGGGCGGGCGGGATTACATATTTCCATTTGGCAATCGACTGGGCCCGCCTCTCCCCGTCTAGCCCTCTCCTCTCCTCGCCCCTTCCCGGTGCCGGTTGACGTACGATAGCGTAGCTTACTTTATACCAGATCGCAAAAACGGATCGCAGACACGAGGCGGCCTCTTGTCAGCGGCTAATTAACGGTAGACGTCGACGTCTACCCGGACGGCAGAAGGCAACCTGTCACGTGTTATTTCCGATACGGTCCGACCCCCGGACTCGCGGATTTCCATCGATCGATGGATCGATCCGCGAGATCGCGCGCTCCTCCTTGGCCGGAGCGACGATTCCTCCGGCGCTCTCCGGCGCTCACGTGATAAATTAAAACGCTGAAACGATGTTCGCCGACAGGATGGCTCTCCGCGTTGTCCGCTCGGCCGCTTCGCGGAGGGGTGTCTCTGTTCGTCCACTTATTTACGATCGCGCGCATATCCCGCGCGCGCAACGCGCGGCCAACCGCGATGCAAACGAGCGAGCGGTTAACCGTCGACCGCACCGCCAAAATCGCGCTGCGGCTCGCGACGTGCGGACTGCCGCGCGCGGGACGCGCCGCATCGCATTCGGCCCGCGTCCGCCGTTTTTCCCACCGCATCGATTAGCGTCTATTTATAGTAATTTGGCGCGGTGCCGCCTGCTTCCCGGAATAGCTGCCACCGGCTGAGGAGATAAGGGATCGTCCTTGCGTCGATGCAGCCGTACCGACGACGCATTCGCAATTGCGCCGAGATCACCGCCCTCCTCCCCCTCTCGATGAAGAGAGAAGGAAAGCGAGAGAGCGAGAGAGAGAGCGAGAGAGAGAGAGAGAGGGGGGAGGGGGGAAGGGGACAAGGGGACAAGGGAACTTGCGGATTCGCATCACGCGGCTACTGGGAAGCCGAACGATGTCCTGCATCGCGATGCGACGGACGTGTATCGTCCGTCAATCATCCCGGACACACGTAGCCGTCATCGCGTACTCTGCATGTAATATAACCGAACACCACCAACCGTGGCCGGAACGTGTAAACAACGCGCGCTGGCCGCTTGCGCGCGGGCTTCGCCGGCCATCTTTCCGCGCTATCGCGGCGGATAATTGACCGGACCGCGCGACGTGGACGGACAAACGGATCAAGATTTATTCCAGGCGCGGCCTGCGTGTTGGCCCGCGCGAGGAGATTGAGCGGGAGCTGAAAAAGCCACGGGAAATCGCGGGAACGCGTTCAGCCGTAGTCATCGCCCGCGCGCGCGCGCGCGCGGTCTTCGATCAGCGGAATGGATGGATGGATGGATGGATGGATGGATGGATCTCGCCGATCATCGGCGATCACCGATCGATGCTTCATCGGGTCAGCTGCAACGCGGAGCGTGCTCGCGCGCAAGCTTCCTTTCATTAGCACCGCAACGTTAGAGCAAGAAGATTCTCTTTGGACCAGAATCCCTCCGCGTCTCATCACTCGCGCTCGAAGGGCGGAACGAAAGGGAACGATGCGCGACCAGGACCGCAGGCAGGAGAAAGGGACGGCGGACTCGAGACTCCGTGGCGGGGAGTACAGAGATGGTATCGGGTTGCGGCCGAACGGAACGTTGTTACATTCAAATTAGAGTGGACGACGGTATGCGTACCTGAGAGTCGCGTCGGGTCGTTGTCGTCTCCGGGCCAGGACGGTCCCCGGCCTGGCGTCCAAGCGTATATAGCGGGGACGGGTTCGCTTATACACACCGCGCGGCAACACCGAGGCGGAGGACTTACGGACGAAGGATCGTATTCAAAACAGCGGGTGGCTCCCAAGCCCTCGAGCCGTCATGCGATCTTGTCCTTCCACAACGAGCGGGTCCCATCGCGCGCTCCGTCTCGAGGCGGAATTTCAATACACTCGTATATTTAACGAACGTCCGACCGTATCCCGTTCCCCCCTTTCTCTCTTCCTCCGCGTCCTCCTTCTCCTCCTCCACCTCCTGCTCTTCTGCTTCTACTTCCTTTTCTTCCCTTTCTTCTCCCGCTTCTGCCGCTTATTCGTCCGATGCTTTTTCGTCCTTCGCCCTTACGTGTTCCTTTTTCCGTCGAGTTTCTTCAGATTCGTCCGATACAGCGCTCAAGACGGACAGAAAGAGAGAGAGAGAGAGAGAGAGAGAGAGAGAGAGAGAGAAAGAGGACTCGTTCGCCGATCGCGGAATCGCCTTTTTGTATTTCCCCGCCACGAAAGAGAGGGACCCGGGAAGACCACGTCGTGGCTGTGAGACTGAAATCGGGAATTTATTGTCAGTTAAACGGGCCCGTTCCCCGGCCACCTTATCCCGAGCGAAGCTTTTGACGGACCCCTGGTGTCCCGATCGTTGGCTCGCTTCGGCCGCGACTCCGGACACGTACGCACTAACGACAGAATTAGTGATGTAAATCGCGACGCGCGCCGTAATGCCGACAAAGAAGGGCCTTTAATTCCGCAAAACATTCTCCCACGTCACGGGATTTATTTGTTTAGCGATTTCCGTTCAATCGCTGCTAGGGCCTAGGGATATCTCGATATCTCTGATAGCGCGGCTGAAATTGTAGCAGCGGATTATTGGTTATAGATATCTCACAGTAATCATCGCGGTGAGATTATGCATCTGAATCGCTCGTATACATGCCGCGAAGCGACAGCTTCGCAAAGCTTCTTCATACTTGAGCACACGGGAATGTAGATTATTCGTCCGAAACGCGATCTTGAAGTAATCTCAGGATTCTTTTTTAATGATTTTTACGATCTTAGAGCATCTTAATACGGCGCGTCGTTTAAAAGTACACGAAGGAATCATCTTCTGTTTCTCTGCTAGGAATATTTATTAGCGTGTAAGCATTTGTAATATTTGAGTTGAAAGAAAACGCTGACTGAATCGGTGATGTCGTCCGATGTCGTGATTAGCGCAAATGGCATCTTAATGGTAGAATTGAAGCGAACCGTACACGAGCAACGGCGTGTTCGTGGAATTAAAATCAAAATCGTTCTGCATAGGAGATGCGACCATCTTGGCGCCTCTATGGCTGCTTTTTTTGTCGAGGTATTGCTAGCCGTACGTTAACCTTCTGACAATTAACCCACGCTACTTTGATGCACGTCGTAAAACTATCCGCATCGCGTGCCAGAAATTTCCGCGAAAGAAGGAACGCGCAATGCATGTAATCGATCGGCAAGGTCGTTTCTGCGATCGACGGTCTCTCGTCTTCCTTTCGATTGTCAACGACTTTTACGGGCGACTCTTGTCTGCGAAACTTCCGTTGTTAGCATAATTTTCGCATTTGAAGTTTCAGCATATTTATCGCGTCTTTAGCATCGAGTATAGTAGATTTATTTGTGATTTATTCTCTTTATATCGAAAAGTATATTGCGATAAAGATATATATATATATATATATATATATATATATATATATATATATATATCCTCAGAGTCCCGCTTTAAGTATCGCATTTAATTTTGCAATTTTGCAATTTTGTGAAATTTATTCCCTCATTAAATACCAACAAGGACAGCGCGAGAGTCCGCGCGGTGGATTCCATTGATATCGCGGAGCATCGAATCTTGGCAGATTTCGATCGGAGAAGAAGGCTGTGGAAGAATCCATCTCGGCGATCCAAGGCATAAAAGCCATCTCGATACAAACTAGGAACCCTCGAAGGCAGACGTGACGGCCGACCCTCGTCGTGTGCGCGTTAATTGGCCCACTTGGGGATTTCTGACGCTACACGTGCAGTTTTCTCCTTCCGCAGCTTCCCTGCCACGTGCCAGAATACTTACATCAGACTCTGACTCCGCTCAATGTCGCTCAATGATTCAACGTACCTTCTCAATGTCGCAAGGGGCGGGCGGGGAATGTAAGCGATGAAAAGAGACGGTTCCGTGCAAGCGATCGCGTAATCCGCGGTGCGCGGCTGCAAGTTAAGAGGCCATTAAGCATCGCTTGGCATAATCGCTGAAGGAGGAGGCGTTGCGGCGGCATTATCTACGACGCGTACGCGTAGCGAAACGAGAAATGATAATACTTTAATCGCGTGGCCGGCACGATTGGCCGGTTCGACCTCCGGCGTATTTCCGACCGAGAACAGTACGAGCACCGCCAACACACAAGAAGCCGAGCCGCGCTGAAAGAAGAGTGACGCCCCTCGAATAAAGTATGGCTCTGTTTACCCCGAGCTAATGGCCGTTGGATCGACCATCGTCCACCATGTAACTCAACCGAGTCCGCGCTGCCTTCACATTTTATAGACGTATATATCTACCGGCTAACGATCGGCGAAAGAAGCGGCGATTACTGGAGGGAGAGCAAACGGGCTAGCCGAATATAAGTATTCTTTATTCTTTGGTCCATCTCGCGCTCATCTGGAGAGAGAGAGAGAGAGAGAGAGAGAGAGAGAGAGAGAGAGAAAGAGATTAAGGGAGAAATTAAGAAAACAGATTCTTCGCAGAGATTCAACGTTATCGAGAATCACTGGAGAATGATATTCCGGAGATTGATCTCGCTTTGAGATGAAGCGCGCGAAGGAACATCGCTGTTAAGGGATAAGCGCTAGGGCAACAGATTTTCTAGGGCACATCCGAGAACTCATTGATCAAGCCGTTGTTCGTCGGCGGCCTCCTCTGACACGCGAATGTCGGAAAGCGACTTCGTTTCGCGAACGATAAATTGTGACTGACAACGATAGGAGAAAGACATTAGACCTTCGCGGGAGATAGCCGCGTTCAAGATACCGTGACATCTCTGTCCGGCGATGGCAGGGGCGTACATTGTCTTTGCCTTCATCTGGTCACCTCTTGACCCTCCTTTACATACGATCATATGCACGATCCGGGCGACCCACGGGCCGCAACGAGACATAGCTTCAGCAGAGAAACTTGCGTGCGTATTCGTGTCGTTTACGAAATATACGAGCGTATGTTTTATACACGTGTACGCACGCGATCGGATCACGCGCAAGTGCGTGAACGAGCCTCGCATCTGTTCTCGGGACTAGTACTAGTCTCATTCGCGGCATTACAGATCTCGCGGAAGAATACCCATTTGGCAGGAATTGTTCACTTTCCTCCGCGGAGACGACTAACGCCGCTTGTTTATAACTTTCCCTACCGACATTGGCCGAATCATCGACTAGCGGAGGGCTCTTTGCATAACGTCGGCTGGCGACGAGACAAATGGTGATCGTTTGGACGCGAAGCGTTGGAAGTAATGGCTGCCCTTCTGGCCCTCTTTTTCAGCTTTTTCAGGCCAGCATTATTGCGTGGCACGGCGTGTCCCCCATTTCGCCGTGCTCCAAGTACGAAATAACGAGTGCGTACGACCCGTTCGTCCGGCGCGCTTTACCCCGGCCGCCGCATAACCGCCGAAACGGACCATTTGTCATCCGTAATTAAAGAATAACGTTTTCCTCTTTGCGCCGGAGRGGGGRGGGGGRGGGGGRGGGGGAGGTAGAGGGTTAGGGGAGGGAGGCGAACTACGCCGTGCGTAATCACAACCCTCCTCCTCTCCTCCTCCTCGCCGCGCCGCGCGGCGATCTGCGCTCGCCTTTTGGCTTTCCTCTTTTGATGTTTTCTCTTTTTCTTCTTTCCTTTCGATACGACGGCCATCGGGAACGCACGCGACGTATATTTAGCGGGCGTTAATCCCGCAATAATTATCGTTTTGTTATATCGCAATTAATTATCGAATTAATTCAACAATTAATCAGGCGCCTCGACACATACTTCATAAATATTAATTTCGCGATAATTACTGAGCCACGGTACAAACAACGGATAACAATTTGCACGTTTTAATGAGGCGCGCTTGGATTTGTTTCGGCGACAAAAGAGGAAACAGGGGAGGCTTCCTGTGACTGCGATATCCTAACTAATACCTACAATTGATCATATTATATAAATAATGACGATCAATGGCCAAATAATTAATGAATGCGCAATTAAATTCCGACGGAGGGGAAAAAATTATCGGCGATTCCGGCGTGGGATAATCGCGCGCTCGCGCCTGTAATATAAAATTTGTGTACTTTTGTCGGATAATAACGCGGAAGCGATTACGACGAGACGCAAGCAGCGAGAAACGCTCCCGTAACAGGCAAGGCATGGCGTTTCGCAGTCAGAGCGGCAGTATTTCGTTTGACAATCCAGTCAGGCCTGCCCCGGCAGGGCGAACAAATTGTTATAATCGGCGCGACGCCTTAAATACAACGGCTCCGTGACAAGATGTGGCAGGATAAGAATGATACGTGTCTCATTGCGCGACGACGAGCAGACGAAGAAGCAGAGGAAGCGAGCGAGCGAGAGAAGGAGAGCGAAGACGACAGAGAAAGGAACGTGGAGGGCCTCGGATCGACGAACGATCAGAGGCCCGATCAAAATGCATGGCACCTCTTCGGCTCTGATTCCCATTGCTGGGGCCCTTAGCAATGCGCGATACTTACATGCTGGCGAACACCTGCACGCCGCTGCATTAAATCACTGTCGAAACATCGTGCGATCGCGCGTTTCGCACGGTGGTCCTCATCTCCACATGCTTTTACCGCGAAAAATGAACGGCAGCACCGCCGCCTCCTCGCCCATTCGAATCGAGATTTATCGCGATATCAAAGAGGGAGACGTCGGGCGTTCGCGTTGAAGAATCGCGCGGATCCGAGCCTTCGATACATATCCATCTCGAGGATCCAGCGTGCTCGTATCTGCAATCCGAATGGCATCAAGCGAGATAATTAAGGATACCATTGGTATCTATGCATAGGCTTCATTTGTACGTACAATAGACCCGCGTTAATTAATACCGACGTCACGTTCGATTCGTGCAACGATCCGGCGAAAGCGGCATCGTAATGCTAATTAGCGGGGAATTAACTAATTAAAAAAAAAAAAGAAAAGAGGAAACGTATATTGCGGAGTCACGATTCGAAGGGAAGTTCTCGACGGCGGATAACAGCTGGATACTGATCGCAACTTTTATGTCGAAACGACATCCGTTGCTTATTAATTTCCTCCGGTATTAATGCTCTTTAAATATAGATGGAAGCAGCATCCCCGGATGTTCTCCGTTAACCGCAGATTTGCTCTCGTAACCGTTTCTCAACTCGGCCGTTTTCCGTGAGACGAAGCTTCAGCGTTGCTACCTCTGTCGCGTGCAATGAGAGAGAAAGAGAGAAAGAGAGGCGGCTTCGGTCAACATTAGTTGCCAGTCGAAGAAGCGATCGGTGGACACGAGCGAAAAAGACTGAACGACAAAGACAGGGAGGCGTAGCGGCAGGTCAGAGGGGCAGCCAAGATCCGCGGAGGCTGATGTATTTATAAGGAGGAAGATTTGCATACGATGCAGCAGATCGTCGATAGCGAAGTCTCTTGTACCAGGCGGTGTGTCTCGGAGATTCAAAGAGGCTTTGTGCCATTATAGCCGCATCTTCTCTCCCTCTCTCTCTCTCTCTCTCTCTCTCTCTCTCTCTCTCTCTCTTACGTCCCCTTGGATCTGGGATGGACGAGCTTAGTCGCCGGCCTCGTCTATGTGTTTCCACTGGAGCGTTTCATTTCGATTTCAATTCTTCTGTCTTCTCTATCGGCACGGTTGTACCGAAAGCTATATTTCCTTGATTAGCGTGGGTTTATGAAGCCATCGCTTTTTCCTACGAAAAAGCTTCTTTGAGCTCATCCAAACTTGTATGTCCTGATCTCAGCATTTTTATTTGATCATCTCGAATGGACGCCATTCTCCCGGAAACGCATTCCATTCCTCTTGCGTAAGCGTTCATGCGTTTATGATGCTTCTTACATATTTATCGGATAGTTTTGCACTGTATTCATCATTTCTTTGTTTCTCTGTAATAAGTGCATTCTTGTCTTAAAATTATTAAATGTCATCTTAAAATCTTCATAGATAATTTCTATCTTAAACAGCTTAAACGTGTAGACGAATCGTTAACAAAACGAACATAGTTAAGAGAACAGCGGAAGAAGTGGCAAATCCGATATCGACGCGGATTGGTCCCTTTCTGCCCTGGCTTACGCTGCTACGCGATCGGCGGGCAATTAAAAGACGGCTAATTAACGGGTAATTAACGAGTAACACTGCGAAAAGGAGACGTCGGCGAGAGGCGGTTCCGTCACGACGATTGGCCGAGACTCGATTATCCCCCGAGCTTGCTTGCGGCGATACACTCGATTCTGATCTCTCTGATCGAGATGCACCTTCTACTTGCCGATCCTGCCTTCTTCGTCGCCTCGTCGATACTGCCTGGCATCGGTAATCGTTTGATCGACAAGATAACGAGCGCGCCTTACATACGCCACGTATCTTCAATTCCCCCGCGCTCTCTTTCGGTCAGCTCTCGCCACTCTTCTTCGAGGGCGAGAGATGGCCTTTGCGATCTCGATATCTCGATTGTAGAAACTGTATCATTCCATCGGCGGTGATTAGCGAATATCCGTCCGCGACTTTCTCGCGGACACGCGTAAGGAGATGAATTGATAAATTGTTTTGAGTATATACTCGTATATTTAAGTGTACGTATTCCGAAAAGATGTTTCTTTTAGCTGAGCTAACGCGCGTTATGTAAGTTAGCATGCGAGAGAAATGGATGTGCCATTAACATCATTTCCGGAGCTCGTTAATACCGGCGAGACTAACGCTTGTTGCGTTTTATTCCGCGTTTTATTCTGGCAGCCTCGAAGAGCTCACGAGTCTCAATTTCTACGGATTGACGAACCGATTGGTCCATTTAATAGGCGGATAAACGCTTATTAAACGCGAGAGAGTGAGTCGACAGGCAAGCGGAGAGGAAAGATCGATTGCTTGCGTTAATTGGCAGCGGGTCCGTGTCGATCGGCCCAGCGATGTCACCGCCGGTGGAATCGATAATCCGCGGTGTAAATAAGTCCCGGTGGGTTAATTAAGTAGGTAAAACGCATAAACGGGCAAGAGCGATCGCCGCGGGCGGTTCTCATTAAGATATTCGCCAGGCCGTTTCTTATCTGAGGAGTGACAGCGCTCAATCAAAGAATCGGGATCGACTGCCGGTCCGGCAGTCGCGTTGTCAATCACGACGAACGCGACGGACCTTCCCTCGTGTCCTCATTCGGCGAGGACTCTCTTCTTCCAGTCCGTTCCACGAACGACTGTCTTCTTCGAGGCCACGCTGAGTCGAACGTCGCGCGCTCGTATCTTCATCCATCTAATCGCAGAGTAATTGATATGGATGGAGATATCCCCCTTTCTTCTCCCTGTCTTTCTCGGATCTCTCGGAGCATGGTCTTTCTTGTCGAACGACTTCGCCTCGACAGGCGGATTAGGTAAAGCGTTACGCGCTCGCGCGCTGACCCGTTTTCGCAAAAGGATGCTGCCAGAAGGATGCCAGAGATCCGGGCGGAGTTGCTGGTAAAACGAACGTGGGAGTTGACACGTTGCGTGATATTTGTTTAAAACGTTTAAAATTTGATTTAAAAAAATTCACACGCCCCGTACGTTTGTTCAGATTGTGCTAGCTGTTCACTGACGAATCCACGAATAGATTCGCATCTTTTGTCCGCCTGCCGAATTTGGAATCATGGAAACGAGCCAGCTGGAGCGCTGGAGCGGTAGTCCAGGAATTTCGGAGCGGCTCCGCGCTCTCCGCGCGCCCGGTCGTTAATTAGAAGAAATTTAATTTCGCTCCGAGAGAAGGCACCGGCGTACCGAAGCTGGACGAAGGACGCGGAATTAGCAGAGTCGAAGTAGGAGCCGGGTGGCTTGTTAAACAAATTTAATATTCCGAGTCCGCGGTGCGTCCCCCACCACCGTCACCGCCGCTAACACCACCACCCCCGCCCACCCTGAGAAAACTTGGCGGGAACTTGTTACCGCGTTAGCCCGGGAGGCACATCAAATTCGTCTGTTGCGGGACGACCTCGCCGCGCGCTCCAGCCAAGAGTCTCGCCCAACTCTCACGACGGATTCTCCCTCCCACCCAGCGCGCCATCTTGTTTCTACAACCCTGTAGGCTGCACGTGCACGTTCTCGCCTCTACGTATGAGACTGCAAGAGACGGCGGTACCGCTTTGAGCGGCTCGAAGCAGCTACTCCGTAGCGCCGGCTGGGACTCACCGAGAAGAGTATGCTCAGCAGCGGAGGAGAGTGGTTGGAGAGTGGATAGAAGCAAGGGCTCTAACGGCTGGGCTCGCTCGGCTACGGAGGGTAGGTAGGTGGGTTAGACAGTAAGGTAATGCTGGAGCAGACTTAGGAAGTGGCGTCGTCGAGACGCCGTAACTTCTGCCACCCTTGTGCCAACCTGACGCCGCGCGGCCTCCCTCAGGATATGCATGTAAGTTTTCCCCGCGGCGACACGTACCTTCTCCCATTCCGCCCGACGACGCTCCGGCCCTATACCGATCTTGCCCTGTCCTATCAGGATCCTAGCCCTGCAACGGTATCCGCGCACGACGATGCGCTGACGAAGCGCGCTTCGGCTGATTCCCTGCATTTTCGCGTTATCAGGATAGCCGATAAGCGCGAGGCTGCTGCTTTGCCAGAGCAATCATGCAATCGCGAAAGATCCCTTTCAGGTTTCGTACTTGAATGGAACCTGCAGGAGAATAAAATTATGATTTTCAGTTATTCCTTCATTTCGTTGTACAAAGTGTACGCCATTAACCCTAATTTCCTCGACTGCTCAATCCCATTAATAGCCGACGCCCGGCTATTTCGAAAAATATATTCCCATTTGCAACGAGAGCTTGCAGTCGAGCACAAACGCAGCAAGGAAGAAACTCCGATCGTGCAGATGCAGATCAGCCGATAAGATCGCCGCGGCAATTGAAGTGCAAGTTTCATCTAACCCCGGTGCGTCCGTATCGTCATGCGATCCAATTCGTAAATAAAGTTGGCAAGGAGCAAACTGCAATCGTGCACGCCCACATAACTTCCATAATGGCGCAACGATTCCGTTGGCGTGGCCCACCCGTCGGCCGGCGGTATCACAGGGGTAGCATAATGATTGCGTGCCCGGAGGCAATGAGCTGCTTCGAGAGTGATGGCGACCGTGGGCGCAAGCGAGAAAGAAACAAAGGGACGGCTGGGCGCTAGGTGGATCGCTGGGTGTTGACGTGGGGGCGGCGCGGGGTGGTACCGACACCAACTCGGCCACCTGCACTCCAGGTAATCGTGGCAACCTGTAAGGTCGTTCGTATTGCGCTTCGGATTCACCCTTGTACTTTGGTTGCGGCATCAGGCGAACCAAATGTCGCACAAGATATCGCAGGCCGCCCGGTTGGCTTCTGTTCGTTGACATCTTTCTCAGGTCCGAATGCTGAAATTGTTCTGTCTTTTATTAAGAATGCCGGAAACAACGCGACTCAGAAATTGGGAACAGATACGAGCCTAAATGCGAGATGAGTTTAACTTCGTTTATCGTAAATCCGATAAAATCCGATTCAAGATAGTCATTAAGCGAATGTAAATTCGCGCTTGCTACATATGCACGATGACGAATACATTTTCCGGTGCGTGCAATGGGAGACACGCGTGTCATCATCCTGCTCGACCGTTTTGCACCGCGACAACCGCTCTGAAGGTCAATGAATTTCGTAAGCACTCAGGTACATCTAGTAGAAGCGCACTTAACTATGCCAGACTGCTGGCTACGCTCAGCGATATATATAAGAGGTCGGACTAGGTCTGACTATGCGAGGCACGCGAGGGAGTCGCTTGTAAATTCTCTCCGAAATGAGAGTGTCACCACGCTCTCCCGCCACCCCCTCTCGTCGTTCCTCCTTCTTCCGCTCTTGGCTGTCCTTGTTCTCTCCACGTGCGCGACCCCCGCGCGCGCCTCCGTTCCCTGGCTCGATCTTCAGTTCCAGAGTCCTCCTCGTATATACCACATGAATGCTCAATGAGTTCTCGCCTATCCTTCTCTCTCTCTCTCTCTCTCTCTCTCTCTCTCTCTCTCTCTCTCTCTCTCTCTCTCTCTCTCTCTCTGGCTTCTCGCTCCTTCTTTCCCTCTTGCTTCCATTCGCGCGAATCATTCGCTCGCTCCAGATGCAATAAATTTATCAACGCACGTATCAGCCTTGCCGATCGGAACTAAAATGCTACTTTAGACGAAAATGATACTTTACGCCAACATTTAAGAAAGAATGATCCTATCGATGCTAACCTGCCGTACGCGATATACGTAGCGCGGGTTACGTAATCTCGCTGGCAACGCCCGGAGGAGATACCTCAGGCGATCCGATGGAGGCTGATCTTCGATCTCGCAACGGTAGTGGGCGAACCGGAAGCTCCTAGATGCACTGAATCCTCCTCCGCTTGCAATTTCAACACGTTCCGTGAACGCGCGCGTGATTCCGTATTCCCGTCGAGGAATCCGTCACCCGCGGGACGGGGAGAACAAGTTCTCCGAACCTATTTCCCCAGCTCTCCTTCTCCACCTTCCCTCTCCCTCTCCCTCTCTCTCTCTCTCTCTCTCTCTCTCTCTCTCTCTCTCTCTCTCTCTTTCTCGGAAGAGTCATGGATCATCAAGCGCACGTGGCGGTGCTGTGGAGCAAACGTCCGGTGGCCTCTCGTCTCGCAAGAGATGGCGGCTCATTGGCTCGGTGTACCCTCGCGTCCTTCCGCTTCGCTTTTAGCAGCCGAGCGTCGACACCGAAGAACGGTGGAGAACGCGGCGCGCTGCCACGCATAATTGTGTATCAACACGCAGTGTGTGCGGCCGACTTGATAACGTGATGAATGTTGACATATTCCCTAATGCCGATATTACATACGGCCCGCCGCTCTCGGCCTCCACGGCGCTACCCCTCTTTTATCATCACGCCTTGTCGTCCCTTCGCGATGATGTACGGCGATACCGGGCCTCGCTTCCTCGTCGCGGGATGGCGAAGACACCGCTGCTTTGTTTATGGCCCGACTCGCGATCGAGAAGATGCAACGATAGCGAGATATAAACTCGATGAAAATGTAAATTACCTGAGACGCCGTTAAACCGTTCTCTCCCGTTCGCTTTTTCATGTCGTCGCAAATGGAAATTAAATTTTCGCATCGATTAAATTCCTTCTCGTGAAACCTACAGTTTTACGAACAGTTGCACAATCGCGAGATGACACGCGCTACTTCCGATCGTTTCGTAAGTAACTCCTCTTCAACACTGATGCTTTCTTCATAAATTGTTGTTTCATAAATAGGATATTTATTATCAAACAGCTTTCAGTCACTGAAAGCTGATCCGAGTTGCCGGATTGATCTCGGATTCCCACGATAAATCCTTACAAATAAGCTAAACAATTTGGCGTAATATCGGAAGAGCACGTAGCGGTATCGCCGTAGGGGTGCCGGGACGTACGCATACGTGATAGGTCGAGGGGTTGAATCGAAAAGTGGCGGTTCGGTTTTTCCTTTCTCGAGGGTGCTCGAGAGTTCGGAAGAAAGCCCCGACGACGCTTCCGTGGTCTAGGGTGGATGGCGTTGCCCTCGTAAACCAGGGAGGGAGACGGAATCGGAACGGAACGTCGCGGCCAGGAGGAGAGGGAGGGGGGAGCGGGAGAGGACAGGCGGGCGAACGCGGATGAACGAAGGAGAGGACTGCAGGGAGAGACGGGGACATTTTCCCTCCGTCGGTTTCAGCGGGAGAGCGAAACGTGCCGCATGCGGGCCACGTTTCTCTTATTTATCGTTTCCCGATGCTTATGTTTTACTAGGCCGTGCCGTGCCGTGCCCTGCCGCGATACACGATAACGCCGGCAAGGGGTGGAATCACTGAGGGAACCAATAACGTGATGTATTATACATAATGCATGGTCCATCCTCCCCGCCTGGTTGTTACCTTGCTACCTGCTCGTACGTGCGCGAACCTCCTCGTGTCTCGAAGACACCGGAAAAAAAGGGAGGGAGAGGGTTGAATCGAGGGGGCGGCTCGTCCTCGATAATGGATCGTCGCGTGAAATTGATTCAATTTTAGACCAGGTGAGGTACGTTGCCGTCAATAAGATCATTCTTGCATCCTTGGATATTCACGCGCGGAATAAAAAAAACGATTGAATGAAATCCTGATTGATCGAAGTCCTCGTTATATCATCTCGGCGAGATTCCTTCTTCGGTTTTAGTCACGAGTCTTCTTATGCCATATCGATTCATGCCTTCGTGATTCTACTTCGTTTCGCTCGTCGCGCCGAAAGGGAGGCGGCCGAATCTCAGATCTTTAATCTCTCGGCTCGAATTTATGACTTTGATTACCGAGTAACGGTAATTACTGATTAGCGGAATTCTTTGATGATACGGACAGTTTTTTCACCGCAGCTCCGGGAAGAATTCGACAACCATCAGGCGAGCGGGAAGCAGTCGCTCGTGGTATCCACGAAAACAGGCAGAGTCGCAGCGGAAACTACGCAGAATAGTAGAATAAGCGTGCGAAATGGCTTTGCATTCAAAATACTTTAATATAGGAGGGCACATAACTCAAACCGTTCCCTAAATCATGGTTTCATGTTGCTTCGAGGTGCTGGATGTTTCAATTTCCTTGAGGCGCAATGTGATGGCCGCGTACGAGTTCGCGCGCGCGCGCGCGAAAGAGAGAGATAGTGAGAGAGGAGAGACAGAGAGGAAAAAGGAGGAGACAGACAGTGGCGAGGGAGGAGGGAGGGGGCAGGGGAGCGGCAAATGCGGGGTTAATTTCGATACGTTCGGTCAGACGGCAGCGGTGACATCGAAAGGAAAATACTGAAACTGCACGTCGCGGGATACGCTGCCCTTTCAATTTCGTCAATAACAGACTCGAAACGGCGCCACGTTAAAATCTAATATTTAAAAAGCGACGGGGGGATCACAGGAAAATTGTTCGTGCGAGCAATAAAAGTCCACGAGAAACGGGAGTACGAGTCGTTTCGCGCCGGATGTAGCTGGATATCGGTGGGTGTATCAATAATTGATATCGGTAATCGACCGGTTGACGTATCACCAGCGCGAAACGGCGCGGTCGGCATCCAGACGGCGAGAACATCCCGTATTTAGATAAAAATACGAGCGGCCGATAACTTGAGGGATCGCTGAAAGAGGAAGCCCGCGAACGGGCTCGCATCGCGACGCTGATTATAAAATCGAAGCGCTAATGGAACGCGGAGAGGAAAGGCTCTCCCGCTCCCGCGCGCGCGCACGTGTGAAGTTTCTATCGGATTCTGAATTCTACGTCCAACGTTCGGATTGTCGTGGCTCTCGCGTGATTTCCGTGCATCCACCACAATGCATTCGGCCGTGCAGCGTCCGAGACTCGGATGTCGTAAACTTTATGAATTTCATCGGAAATCTGAAATTTTTCACGTCACAGAGCCGATCGATTAGCTTCTTAGCAGCTTGCGAGGGCACGATGCACAAACAAAAGTCCTTATTTGTACAACTGAAAAGTTTCACCCATACAACTGCGTTTGCACGACCTAAAACTTTTAACAGTTTAAATACGCCAAACGAGCTAATGATAAATATCTTCAAAGCACGCACCAGTTGAATTCACGCTAGGCTCATTTCCTCTGCGAGAACTCGTAGAGGATTAATATCGCTGTTTAATATCGCTGACGATCTTTTCAATAGCGGCTACTAAACCTGCCATTGTTTTTGGATAATTCCTTGATGCATGATCTTTAACGTATCCACAACGAAAGAGATCGCATGGATTTGAATACGATGGCCGCTTCAGATCTCCCGATGAAATTTGCGGTATTCTACACCGCACTATTCACATCGTCTGACTGTGAATTTTATCAGAAGCCTTGTACAATATGACGATATTGAAATAAATACCAGATAACTGATACTAAAAGTAAATATTCATATAAATACTTTTAATCGGGTAATAAAGGGCCAACCGCGGTAATTACGCGGGGATAGCCCCAGACGTTCACCTGTGAAGAATTAAGTACGAGTAAGCAATCCTCGTTAATTAATCACGCTGTTAACGATCCCGGCAATTACCACGCTTGTCTAATTGAAGCTTACATTTGCGTTTATGGAACATATCGCGTCGGGCAAACGCGGCGGCACTGTCGTTACCGGTATGGTAGACAAGTTTCATTTGCGTTATTTATTCGGAGCGAGGCGGCGCACGAGAGCTCGGTCGGTGCGTAATTATAGCGGGTGATGGAGTGAGGGGCAGGGGGGAGGACTGATGGGGCTGGAGGTGGTGGCGGGGCGGTAGGTGGGTAGGTAGAAGGGAGCGAGGCTGAGAGAAACGGAAACGAAAAGAGAGGAAAAAAAAAGGAAAAGAAAAAAGAAAGGAAAGAGAAAAAGAAGGGGAAGAAAAAAAAGAGTTCACCGGCAGAAACGAGGAAGAGTCCGGCCTTCCATTAACGCACCCTTGATTACTTTTTCTCATCTCGGCATCTAAATAAATAAAATATCGGGTCTGCGGTCGTGCCTCTCGCTCGACCATCGTCGCGACGTCGCGCCTCCAAGATAAGAGATAATGGCGAACGGAAGAAAGAGACCTTATTTAATTACAAGAAATGCTAGCTACAGAGGATACTCTCTCTCTCTCTCTCTCTCTCTCTCTCTCTCTCTCTCTCTCTCTCTTTCCATTTTCCATTATCAACGTGCTGATGTTGCTGATTATTCTCAAGATCGTTAATCTCGAGCGAGGGCTCTTTGTTGCCGCAAAAATGAACAAACATCGTCAAGGTTCCTTCTCGTATTATTAATCACATTTAACGTGATTGATATCTATCAATAATTCGATTGTTGTCACGTTGAGCGGCAGCATTTCGGGGTTACTTTTTGTCGGGGTTAATTTTGTCATCGTGTCAAACCCGAGACTATCGATCTCGATGCTCTCGTGGTTTGAAAGCGGAACGATCGGTGTAACGATGCATTATGATTACCGTAGATAGTCGGTCAGGATTTATAGCACCGAGATACGTCTCTGGAGCGCGCGAGGGCGGCGTTAATCGCGGCGCGGTTAATTAGATCGAAATTGGCGGCGATCGCCGGCGCAATTTTTCGCCGCCATTTTTCGCACGTAACCGATGAATCACCGTGGGAAGGGAGGCTTCCCGGTGACCATCGCGTAATAACCGGGCACGATTTCGCGCCGATCGGTATGCAAAGTGGCGCGGGCCTAGCCGCCGTAAATCATAGCCGCGGCTATACGATTCGGCATTCTTTACCATTGCCGTCCACCCGCTCGCCACACCGCCTACGCCATCACCGCCTCGCCCCGCCGGCAACCCCCATTATCACGCCTGGCAAAAATAAGGCGGCGAGAGCCCTACCCTCGCGCCCGGTTTTAACGAGGCCCTGGCGATCAGTGTAGACTCTTAAACACCCCGATTAGCTGGCTGTCACGAGCACCCTCGGCCCCACCTCATTCTTTTCTTTAATTCGTTTTTTTTTTATCGAGCCAGAGGTAATTAGGGTGGCATCCCTGCAGTCAGCGGCTCCCTCGCTCTACCCCCTTTCCACTCCTCCTCCTCCTCCTCCTCCTCCTCCTCCTCCTCTCCCTCCCCTTGGACTCCTCGTGTTCTTGCTCGCAACCCCGGCACGTCCCCGCCGGTCGACCCCGCGGCGGGTTCTGCGTTTTAATGAGATTTAGGACTCTGTTGCTAGCTAAATTTTCATAAGGTCCCGCGGGATTGCCGACTCTCTCTTTCTTTCTTTTTCCTTCCGGCCGATTCTCGTAACGTCCACGATCTCCTCACGATTTCCGATGGTATTATGTTCTAATACTTAAATTTAATAGATTCGCGGGGGGAAACCACGCGGGCGGCTAAACTATGCCCGATATAACTAGCATCAAAGGAGCTTCGTTTACGAGAGCGACGCTCGAGATTTTGAGATTCGAGCGTTCCACGCGCGGAGACATCCTGCAAGGAAAGAGCTTTTCGCCATGGCGTGCGTGGCTGCGCGGAGAGTCGAGCTGCATAGCTGAAATGGATGCCGAAAGAGAGGCGAGAGGCAGATTAGGTGCGGCGTTAGCGTTAGCAAGAAGCGCGTCCAGGGGAATTCGTCTCGCGGCTTAACAGCCGCGGATTTGAGGCAACCACGTGATGGGCTACGAAGTCACTCTCGCGTGTTCATGGCTGTATTCAGGACGGAGGAGCCGGCTTCTCTGTCTCTTTCGCGTCTTTGTCGAAATCCGTACTCGTCACTTCGCCCGATCGGATCGGCGACGCGTCACGCCGGATTAAGGAACGATGCGGCTCTTGCACCGTCGAGAAACGCACGACGTGTATCAGCACGAGAGTGTTTGGCTGCTTTTGGTCATCCTTGAGGCTTGCCTCTTCCATTATGACGATTAAAGGAACCGTTGCGTGTCGCATGCAGGATTAATAAGAGAAAAGGATCGATGTATGATCGCTGGGATCAACGATCTAGCATCGGATTCCCGGAACGTTCCTGATCGTCGCTCGCGATGGCGAGCTTGAATTAAAAATGTAAGGCGTGTTGGCCGGTGCTCGATATCGCGCGCGAAACCGGAAACGCCGCCGCGACTGCAGCGGAGGCGGTTTCCCGAAATATCGGGATTCGTCGATTTTCACGCTGCGCCGCTCGCAAAAATCGTCGGCTCTCCACGAAATCCACGATTCCGCCAGCGGTGCAGCCTCGCAGCCACCGGGACACATTAGCATTCCGCAACTGCGGCGACGTTTTTCACGGGAACTCGACAAAAAGGAACGCAAGCTCGTCCGTGACGATCAGCGGCATAAAACCGGCAAGCGGCAAGCGGCACCGGGAACGGCGAGAGTACAGGCCGAGAGAATTTGCAGTTTCCATGAGTGCACGCGCGCTGATTTCTCCCGGCTCTCGTGTTCTTTTTCGCACGAGCGCGATTTAGTAGCTGGATTTATTGGCTCGTGCTGCGTGATTGCTACCGAGTCTATTTGTATGTTCCCGAAAAAGTGAAATCCTTTCCCCAAGTGCGGCATACCTTTTGTGCTCGCTTAGAGCACGTCCTTGCGATAAATTGTGCGACATACGTACATACGTATCGTGTACATATACGCGTACATATTTCCTCCCGAGGAAATTATGAATCTCAGACGACAGATAAATGTAAATAATATCATCGATACTTTCATCGGTGCATTTTTATAATTTTTATCAACGTTCTCGATATCTTCATTACGTGTATGCAATCTCCATGTCGATGTCTGTTTACATTTTCTACCGGGAGCATACACCGTAAGCATGTACTTTCTGCTAGGATATTTAAGATCAGCTCGTGATATAGCAAGAGAACGCGAACGAGAGATGGCTCTCTGGGTGAAGATTAATTAAGGAAATCCGAGCTCGCAGCTTTCGGCTCTCGGCTTTCGCGGAGCCGGTGTAGCCCGGCGATGTGCGATTCTGCTGGTTCCTGCCGGCGTCATACGTACACCGTCGCTCTCAAGAATCGGAATCGCGTACCGCAAACAATACACGTTGTAGGCAAGCCGTGTCCATGCATAATTCAAATAGTCGCACAGCCGTCCGTGGAACCGCGGAACCGAGCGAATTTTCTCTTCCGCTCCTGCCTCCGCTCCTAGTAAATACGTAATCAGACCTCGCTATCATCCCCCTCCATCCTCCCCACCCCTTCGCTCTCATTCCCCTTCCCTCCTCTGCCCTGCCCTTAGCGAACCTCCGCGCCGTTTCCCGTTTCTCCCAGTCTATCTCACCCTGCTCCTGCCCCCCCTCCCCCTCCCCCTCCCCCGCGAACGCCGACTCCATCGTCGCGTACACCTCAGCCAGCGAGCGTCTCCACCCTTCAGCCGGCGAGCACGCAGTTATTCCGGATAGGGAATTTACACGCCGGCGCCCGTAAAACACGTATGGGATCTTCTGTACCGCATTGCGACACTTGGACGGTGCCAGCCGAGTCGCGCACGTTTTAGGGGCCAGGTGTGTAAATTACTCAGCGAGCGAATCGATTAGACAACTGTTTGTATATTTGTGGCACGATTCCAAAGCGTAGCGCGATACAGTCCTGAGAAAGATTCCGCTGCACGCGAGTCCGGCTACCGAGCGATATTCGTATCTTCATCACACGGGCGTTAGCCATCCCGGATAGAGCGTATTTCAGGCGCGCGTTCTCCGTATCTCGGCCCTTCAGCCACAACCGAAGAGAGTTTATGTATGACGAGGCTCGCAGCCTCCGCTGCGTGTGAATCTTTCTTTATCTTCGACGAGGCATCCGAAAACGCATCCCAACTTATCATCGTCGCCGTAGCGCCGGAGAGACACCGGACGCCATTATACGGCGTACGGTTATTCGCCAATAATCCCAAAGACCATCTACATTTTTATCCTCCGCCACGTCACAAGGAGACCACCTACCGGCACTTTAATACCTCCGCGTCGAAACCGACGAATCGGACAAACATCCGCGCGCTCCCAACAGAATTATGGATCCGGTAGCCATGCCGCGCGGATCTCGACGAGATCGTTCGATCCTTCGAATCGTGCCAACATTCATGCGATCATTCATCGATCAAGAAGGAAACACGATTCTACTTGCGATTAAAAGCAGACTTCCCGGTCATTTCCCGAACTTTCCGCGAGAGGGGAAAGCGGCATTGCTTTTCGAGGTCGCACGAACCTCGGGGGGTTGCACGGACTGGAAACATCGGAAGGCAGAAAGGGACGTATTCGCGAGCTTAAGCTTATCATCATCAGGGGGTTAATGGCGCAAGTGGCTCGCGTAATTCACCAACACCTTTCACGTGCGGAGGGAAGGTGCGGTGCGTCGGAAGGTGGGGAGGAGTGGGGTGGGGGGAGGGAGGTTATCCCGGCGTATATATGCGCCACGAGTATCTGGACTTATGATGGAAACAATTTAGAGGCTTTGGGCGGCAAGGCGGACGTGTAAGCCCGACGCGCGTGTACGGAGCCAGCGGCTCTCGGCGGGGATGTGCTCAGGGTGCGACGGCGACGGCGGTATCCGCAGGGACGAATACGGGCGGCGTGTGTGCCGCGATGGAGGGAGCTAAGCCGCAATAAGTCGAGGGATGAGCACGAGATGTGGCCGAATCGTACCGCGCATACTGATACCGTATCCCGTCGACGGGGAAAGAAGGGGGAGAGGTGCGGGTAGCCGTCGGCTCCCTTTCTCTTGCACGCTGCTCTTACTGCCCGTCCGTTTCACGATGAGAATTTTCGAGTAACAGCGCGATCGCGGCGCCGAGGCCCGGCCGTGTTCATCGCCGGAAATGAATCCATTGTGCGGCGGTCTCGCGTGAAACGCGACCGGCCGAGTATTAAGGGCGCTGAATCAACGTGAGATGCGTCGTGCGAGTTGCCATCGCCGATGGTGAAACCGAACGGAGACGCTCGATGCCTGCGGATGATGCGGATGATTGGTGGCCGATCTTGGGGATAGATACGTTGGATCGTTGCTGCGTCTCGCGATTCTCCGCTGGAGTTCAAGGGAATCGCTCGGCGAGCGATTGTAAAGAGTACCGCTCTCGCTTTGCATATTCTCTCGAGTCATCCGTTATCTCGGCTGGAGAATGGATAACGAGTTTGAAGGAGATCGAAGATCAGAGCCCGAACGATCGTAAAAACAGATAAACTCGGCTACCGATTATCCCGAATGAAATATTATCGCGTCTCGCTGATAGATAACTTTGCGAGCTGTGCATGTAATCGCGTAAGAAGAACACGTGTAATTATTGATCGGCGCTTTAATAAGCGCAACGAGGGGTCATCGCCACTATCGCGGGAGACGCGATGTCGTCGCAGACGGGGCGGGGGGGGGGGGGGACAGATTATTATTATTTACTTATCTCGATTATTTCTCGTCCCACGGACGAGGAGAATATGGAAGACAGCGGTTATATGGCTTCCCGTTGCGCATGGCGGTGCTCTAGCATCGGACTTTTCGAGTGTAGGTGGAAGGGCGTCACGGCGAGTGAAGACGGACGTCGCGACGCTACCATAAATCGTGGGCTTACCCGTCGACGGAGAACGTCCTCTATCCTTTCGAGCGCTCCTCCTCTTTGCGTCCTCCTCCTCTTTCTCTCCTTCTCCTTCCATTTTCTTCCGCTCGTCACTCCGGGGGTGACCTCTTCCTGTCCCCTCCCCCCCCTGAAAGCCACGAGGTCTCCTCTCGTCGCGGGAGGCTAACCGTTAGCCGGTGAGATGACTTTGATTATACCGGCCGGATTTTACGGGCTGCTCGTCGATCCCTGTCTGAAATATCGGCCATGCCGTTATGGCTATGAAGGAGAACAATTAAGCGGCTCGGATCATGCCTCGTGCGAGATCGAACGTTTTATTTCTTCGCGCATACAAGCGGCGATACAAGACGGAATCCTCCGTACGGAATCGTGGAATTGCAAGATCTCGAATTCGAATCTCGGATGGAATCGCGTGTATGGTCGTTGATCGTCGACGCGATCTTCGAGACATCGCGGGAGAGCGCGTTCATTCCTATCGTTGGATCCAGAACGACATTAAAGCCAAGCTTTCGAGCACGATCGACTACGATAAATCGAATCGAAGACACCATGGCCATCGCATCGCATCGTTGCGCCGTTGCTCGCGATATTAATGTCACGCCCGCGGGTTGCAGGCATGTCTAATTGGGTTACTGCATGCACCCTCGTCGCTCGTCCGAGGCAAGATGATGGAAAAAGTAAGGAGCAAACGCGCCGCCGCGCGAAGGACGTTCCGTTTTGCTGCCGTAGACTAATTTCCTCCGGCTACTCTCCGGACCGTGCAGAAAGTTCTCGGTGATGTACTCGTCCCTGGAGTCTTAAAACCGGGGACTGTTCACGGTCTGGATATTATTCAGAGCGAGTACGGATATACGTATACTATTACGCACGTACTAACTATCCGGCGAAATGAAGTGGCGCGTACTCGCAATAAAAATGCCTGGAATTACGTAGGCACGCCTCGCCATTCCGAAAGAAATTAAAAAGTAATTAAAACAACGCGGAGCCCTTCCAGCTTCCCGCTCTCGGGATCCTCCCGGGACGCAGCGAGGGTGGCGTAAGAGAGCGCCTGGCGGGGGGTGGTATTTGACGGAAAATGGAAACATAAATCATGGAAAGATTCAATTGACGCAGACCGCGCAACGAGCATGTTCGCGAGCTCGGTTTGCGGAATCTCCGTTGCGGAAGCGTTCCCGGAGGAGACCTCGATGAACGGTCCCTGTAAAGCTAGAAACTATTTAACGATACTTTACTCAACGTGTGCTTAATGGTCGACAGGTGTAGATAAGCACAACGAGACTCGTCCCGCTCGATCTCCCCCCGCGCGCGGGCACTCGCGAGGAAGCTCGCGAGGTAAAGAAATTCTCTCCCTCCCGCTCTCTCTCTCTCTCTCTCTCTCCCTCTCTCTC